>JAODKF010000030.1:1892072-1911964 GCA_026779585.1 Mormyrus proboscirostris | reverse complement strand
GCCTAAGGTAGCTGAGGCCCAGCTGAAGCCCAAGCTGCTGTTTAGGGGAGGTGAAGCCTAAGGTAGCTGAGGCCCAGGTAAGTCCATGCTCACCTTCCCCCTACACACAGAGCGCACACAGTCGATGATCTGGCCCGTCTCCAGGCGGAAGGCCCGGCAGCGCTTCAGCTCCTGGTCCCACAGCTTCAGAGCGCCCCCCTCCTTCGACCTGGAGGCACCAAACACACACACACACACACACATTGGCCCCCATTGCTCAGCACCTCAACAACAGAGGAGGGCATGGAAGAGGATCTACACCATGCATTCAAACCACAATTAGTGTTGCTACATAACCTATTATTTTGGAAAACCTAAAGGGATATGCTCTTGGCAATCTCGAGAAAATGAGGATTATAGTTGGTGTGTGAGTTTAAAGGCTGTAAGATTTTGGTGACTGGAGTTAAAGCTGGAATTGACTGTGACTTTGGGGCAGTAAGGGTTAGGGTGAGGGATGTGTACTCACGGCCTCTCCTTGCCGCCTGTGACGATGAGCCCATCCCGCAGAGTGGTGTACATGGTGAACACGGGGCCTGTGTGGGCCTTGGCCACGATTCGCACTAGAATGTGTTCCCTCCACACACACACATCCCCACTTATGGTACCTGTAAATGTCAAGTTATTCTGAAAAGAAAACAAACCTGCACTAATCTAGTGACCTAAGAAAGAGCTGGAAAACAATGCAGAACGAACAGCTTCTGGGAGGTGGGGGTGTCACCCGGCAGATCACGCCTCCTGAAGGAGACAGAGCATGCCTGTAAAGCCACTTTATTTGCTTTAAGGCATGATTAGATTGTGAGATATTTGCAACTTGTTTCACGGCCTTATAGATGAAAGGTTTATGTTAATGAGCTTAGCCTATTTCTGTTCAGCCTAATTACATTTTGTTCAGCCTAATTACATAGTTGTGGAAGTATTGCTAAGTCACCATGAATGCGGCGTAATTTTACAGTCACCTTGTATATTTAAAGGAAGGTTGAAATCTAGGGATGATCCATGTTAGAAATAGTCACTCTACATTTAGTACTTAAACCTGGGGAGTGACATATACACTGAAATATATCAAATAAATGACAGAGAGACACATCAGCTAAAAGCCTCCTGCACTGGACACTGTCCTTCACACATTTTCATGCTGTGTTATTGTTTACAGCTCACACTGCTCAGCCGAGCTGGAGATTTCTAGTTAACAGAGGCTGGGGAGGCTCCAGCATGTACAATGGTCTGATTGTATGGTTAGGGTGGGGGGGCGTGGGGAGGGAGGGCCATACAGGACTTACAGCGCCAAAGGCCATGGAGAGCATGGTCTGCATGCGTGCCTCTTCTAAGGAGCTGAGGACGCCCTTCTTGCTGAGCAGCGCACAGCCGGCCAGAGTCCAAAAGCGCACATGTTTGACGCCCACCGTCACAAACTGTGTATCCGAGTCGGGACGGAACTCGGCCACGAAAATGCGTTGGGTATGTCCTGCCCGGCTGGCCACTTTGGCACCTGGAACACAGAGAGCAGGGGAAAAAGCAGCATCGTAAGCACCCTTCACACTGACGTCACCACTCAGTAGTATCCCTGCACACTGACATCATCACTCAGTAGTATCCCTGCACACTGACATCATCACTCTGTCGTATCCCTGCACACTGACATCATCACTCTGTCGTATCCCTGCACACTGACATCATCACTCTGTCGTATCCCTGCACACTGACATCATCACTCTGTCGTATCCCTGCACCCTGACATCATCACTCTGTCGTATCCCTGCACCCTGACATCATCACTCTGTTGTATCCCTGCACCCTGACATCATCACTCGGTGGTATCCCTGCACCCTGACATCATCACTCGGTGGTATCCCTCCACATTGATTTCATCACAGGATGGTATACCTACACACTGATTTCATCACAGGATGGTATCCCTACACACTGATTTCATCACAGGATGGTATCCCTGCACACTGATTTCATCACAGGATGGTATCCCTGCACACTGACACCATTACTCTGTGGTATCCCTGCACACTGAAACCATTACTCTGTGGTATCCCTGCACACTGATATCATTACTTGGTGGTATCCCTGCACACCGATATCATCACTTGGTGGTACAAATGTCATAAACAGACATTGCTTTCTCTCTTTCTGTCACTGGTCTAGAGCAAGGCTTCGGTTACTGTCCAGCTGCTAATGAATTCCCCTTGTGTTGTTGATGAAGTACATGTTATAATAAGTAGTAATTATGCATCAGAGAACTGGATTGTTTAATTGTTAGTGCTTTTAGCCTCTGAGAATTCCAGTAATTTATTTTAGATATATCTGATTTTAATACAGAGACGATTTTTCATTTTCAAGGGTAAATGTTTATATTTTTGCTATTATTTTATGATGGGAAATATTCTTTTATCCAAATTCAAATGAATGTTTGAAAATATTTGCTGATTAGCAGAAAAAGTGCTATAACAGCATCACACTTTCTTGCTTTGGTGAATAGCAAACTTAGGGGTTTTGCTATGTGGTCCTGACCAGAGAAAGGGTTGGATAAGGCCAAAGTCTCTTTCCCTACCAGGTTGTCATGATGTGCTGCGTATACAAGGTCTTTTACAGTCTGGTTCACACAGTATGATTTTCCTCATTTTCTTCACTTGTCACATTTGTCCTCGTGACACAACCCAATGGTTTTATCATATTGCAGCATTAACAATATCTATTTTTAATGTCAAATGAATGTGAACATCTAGCAAATGTTGCTGTCTAAATATACTTGAATTAGAAGGTTTAATAAGTACATGTTCTATACTTCCGCCTGATTGGTTAAAGCTGTTTAAGACCCGAGTAAAGAAACACTGACTGGGTGTGGCTTATATTGCAGGGGTGGGGCTATGCAAATACCTTCCTGCCATTTCCAGATGGTGACAGTGTGCTCGACATCAAGCCCCACAGACAGGAGCAGCTTTCCAGTGGCACTGAAGCTGACAGAGCAGACGCCTCGTGAGTGGAAGCAGCGCAGCACTGACAGGGTTTGCTTGTTCATGGCATCCCACACGTGGATGGAAGGAGAGGAGGCTGTGGGGGCGGAGTCACGGAGTCACACTGCAGTCACTTACCAATGACCAATCTGGTTAATGAAAAGAGGTGATTGGTTTATATGTGCGCTCTGTGCACTTACAAAAACCTTTCAGTGGGATATTAGAAAACATGGTCAAAAATATCGGAATGATTTTTCAGGATAAAATGCCATTTGTCTCGGTTCTGCTTCAAGTGCCCTGCACTGGATGAGAGCCGGTTCTGAGGATTATAGGGCTCTGAATCCCACCGTATATGGAATGTTGTCGACAAACATCAGGTTGAACTGACTTCTCACAGGTGACACATAGTGATGAACAGCATACATCCCACCCATTAACAAAATAAATCCCACCTACGGCAGCTTCCAGAGTGCCAATTCTCTGGTACTTGAGAGAACTGCAACTTTAAGCAAACTTGTAGGAATTGTTATCCTGTTGAAACCCTCCCTTCCACTAGATGGCAACAGCGGGACACAGATCACATGAGGTTATGCTACCGCTACGCTAACTGCAAGCAGCTTGGGTGCTTGTGCCAGAGGATCGACAGGACGGGGGGGTGGTGGGCGAGTTGGGAGTAATTGACGGCAGAAGATCTGCAGGGTGGCCGTATTTACTGCAGAAGCCTGGGGAAGGAGGAGATATGTGAACAGACAAAATCTCGCTCTGTCTGTCTGTGAGGCAGATACGCCTCAGCTGTTCTTTATGGCAGCACACACCCCAAACTGGATGACCTCACTGCTCACTGGGGCTCACTGAGACAAGTGTGAGTGTCTCATTCCTCTCAGGCTCAATGAGCAAAAGGGCCCTTACCTGACATGTCGCCAGAATCACCTGCAAGCAATAAGAACAGCAGTGAGTCGTCTGTGGCAGGTCGATCGTCAACAATGTTTTTGTTTCATGCTGAAAGGACATTAAAGCTTCAGAGAGTTTGAAAGCCAGTTATTAAGGCCCATAGAGGGGTTACATTAGTCTGCATTAGTCTGATCTGAGGCCAGGGAGCGGCAGGCCTTAAGCAGTAGCACAGACGGAATGAGAGCCCAACTGCGCACTACAAGCATGTTCAGCCAAATGCTACTGTGGATTTGGGGTGACTCGCAGTGGCATGGGGGTCTGGCTGCGTGCCCCCTTGGCGGGAAAGGGGAGGCCGGCGGCAGGTAAAGGCAACCCCTCACAAACATACCTACTTGGCCAGTTGCCACGACATTGGGGAACTTGGGATGCTGGTTAATGGTTAGGCACAGGATGTCGTCAGTGTGTTCCACGTAAAAACTCTGGGAGGCTGGGAACAAGCACAGATATGCCGTATATACACTCAGGAAAACTAAAAGCAAGAAAGCAGATGTAATGCAGCTGATTTAAATGTACAAAAATATTACAGCCAGCAGCCACAGACATTCCTCTGCTTTTCGATACTCATAAATATGTATCAGTAGGCTGTCAGCAAGTCCGTTGTATTCAGAGTGAGAACACTTCCAGCTAAATCAGACACCACATGCTGCTGCTTTTACCAAAGCCATAAAAAATAAACAGCACCAGGACTGTACAATACAGCACAGGTCATGTGACTTTATATTAAACAAAAACATGCCTGGTTCCTGTTGCTCCCATAATTCTCTCTCAGCTTTCGTCGTTCAGAAAGTTCATAAACTGATCCAGGTTCTAACACGTCTATAAAACATAAGGCCTTCTGCGGAGGGGGGCTGACCTGTCGCAAGGTTGAGGACGATGCCGATCGAGGCCGTGTTATAGATGATGTCTGCCCCGTCGTTCAGGTAATGGACGTTGTTGCGGCAATCGCTGCCTCGGTATCCGAACACCAGCTCCAGCGCTAGGTCCTTGTGGGAGAGAATGCCACAGGGTGACACGCAGATGGGTGAAGCGCGCAAGGCGGAGCTGATGACAGCGGGAGGAAAGGCAGCCACGAGGCAGAGTGTCCTCGGGATTTAATTGAGGGCAAATTAATTGTGGGCCTCTGCAACGTTGCCATCTGTGAGAGATGGACCATGCGGGTTGGATGGTCCCAGAATAGCACATGATATAATTCCCTGTCCAAATTATGTCAATAAAGTTCAGACCCAATTAAAATGCATTTCCACAAGCTAATACAATCCACCTAGTGATGTATCCTGTGACGCGAGCCCTTTTTGCAGGCTTGTGATAAGATCATTTCGCTAATCAATACGTTACCCAGTTCCATAAAGACGCATTCGTTATTTTTAACATCAGAAATTTTATATGTGACTGCACTGTTTTATTTTTGAAGTGACTATAATCACTTTAAAAATTTTGCAATTTAAAAATTTTTGGCAGCTATGTGGCATTTTGGATACAACATCTAACGATAAACAAAAATGACATCATCATCATCATCATTATTTATATTATTATTATTATTATTATTATTATTATTATATGATGACAGTTGGCTCAGCTTGGCGTGGCAGGCCTCACCTCAATAGGCCTCTTCTTCTTGCCCACATTGTTAGTCTGCAGCTTCTCTGGGGCTGGCAGAGCCCTGCTCACAGGAGGCCTGAAACAGAGGAGTGGGAATGACCTCTATTCCTCCCTCACCCACCATACGCCGGGAGGGAAAGCGCCCCACACCTAACACATCGCATTCTCCACCAAAATCCCACACTCTATCATATAATATTCTCATCCAAACATCACCACCACCCCAACCATACCACTGCTTCCCAGAAACCAAACATCCAGACCAGTTTTCTCATGCTCTGTAGGTAATGGCTGCTTATTTACTATCTAGTATATCGGTCCTGTTGTCCAAATTTCCCATGGAAAATACCCTAGTCATTACTCATAACTTATGACTTCCCACAATGCACAGTGAAATGCAGTGATGTAACTTGTTCTCTTGTGTGCAGACAGGATGAGGAGATAGGTGTGTCTGACTGCTGCTCAGAGAACCTGGCTAAAAGATGGAGCAATGGAGTCAACATTCAGAACCATCTGGCTGGGAGATGTAGCCTATCTAAACCATCAATTTTCACTAGAGCAGGGTTCCCCAGTTCCAGGCTTAGAGGGTCAGTCTGCAACACAGTATCTTAATTTCCCTGCTCACACACTCTCCTAAACCTGGCAGTTAGCTGGTGAGCAGAATAAAGTACAGTGAAATCTGCAAACAGTGTTGCAGACTGGCCCTCCGGGACTGAAAATGAGGAATCCTGCACTCGGGCTGCAGGGCTCCTTTTGAAGACTTCATCAGCTTAGCTTGAACTGACAGATCAAATGCTCCGGGCTTCACAGGCCTTGCGTCTGCAGCAGCTAAACTGCTAAATGTACCACCCTGTCAGAATGTGGAATAGAAAAACTGACCTTGTCATTTATTTAATCACCTAGCAGCCACTGTATGTAGTTTTAGTCATTTATTCATATTTCCCAGGGGACCAATCTGCTTCCCACAGAGTATCTAACACCCATTCACTGCATCTATCATGCTCTAAGCCAAGGAACCACCAGCCACTGTGCCTTAGATTCATCCCAAACCCCAGCATGACCAAAGCCGCACCTGCAGCCAGAACTCCAGCCACCTTCCTACTACCACAGATTTTAGTTCCACATTTCTGCAAATGTAAGCATACTGACCCACAGCCCATCCTCCCAAAGTCTAAAAGCAACAAAAAGCATTTACAATACATTTATCTATTTTTAAAAATCCCAGCCACTGAAACAATGTCAGAGAGCGGAGAGGATCTTACCTGGAGCCTCTTCATGGCAGCAGTTGACAGAGAAAGGGAATATTAGAGCAGGCATGCTGTCTGTGTGGCCCGGCGACACGACAACACAGCACTGCTATGGCTGAGGGGACAGAGCGCACGTCGCATTCAGCATTCAGCCAGCAGCACACCGCCAGGCAGTCGTGCTTCGTCTCTGTTGTCCCAGAAACTGAGGGCTGGTCCATTCCCACCAAGCACACGGACATGCCATAGCACGCGCACCGTAGTGCCACACCAGCCAGGTACCTGCATATCCAGACTTGTTGCACTTCCACACTTTGAACTTTGATAGCAGGGTGGCGCTACAGGGCTAAGCTGCTGACTATGAAGTGTGGTATGGATGTTATATTAAAAATAAGTCTTTTACTAAAACTAGCTGTGCATTATGAACTTACAGTATGTAAGGACATATATATGGTGTTACAAATGTATTTTATTTCAGATTGCAGCCATCTGCTAATCCGGTAGCAAGGAATCATGTAAATGGCTCGTAAACTGATCCAGGTTGAAAATAAACATGGCTAGCAGATTTGAAGAAAGCTTGGCCGAGGAAGTCTGAAAATACCGGCATTTCAGAGGTGGAAAGTTCTGGTCCAAAAAGTACAAATCAAAGTACAAAACAGTTTTTTTTCAACCAACCAGCTGAGTATAAAGAGTCACAGTCAGCAAGTACCCAACTGGCTGGTTGAAACGGGGAGGGTGGAAAAGGTGTTTATATACAATCTTTGGTCTGATCTCCTTTCTGACCTCCTGCTACTTTTACCCTGGCCTATGAATGATCGAGGCGAGTTTGCATCATAGTAGAGGCCGTCTGCCTTGTTTCAAGTTTCGATTGGTACTCGTGTACGGCCCTGACACATGCTCTCACACCTGACCTTTGCGTCCTGTAAATTTAGCTGGATTTAGCCTCATCACAGATTCCCTCTCACAGCTGGAGGCAGTACAAACACTGTGTAGTTCAAACACTGGCTCAACTGAGCTTCAATTGCATTCGTAATCAATTGTTTCGCAACTTACGGTGCATGTGTATCTGTTTATTTCAGCTTGGAACACAATTACAGCGTATAAGCTGCTTGCCGCAGCTAATTTACCGCCCACCTTACACAGGATAAGCTTTTCATGGCCCCCATTACAGGAAAGCACAGTGTTCAGCTAAGGGCAAAGACCTGGTGTTATTTCACCTTACCTTACCACTCCCTGCCTTCAAACGGAAGCGAAAGGAGCGGCATGGAGATTTGTAGAAGAGAGGAGCCATAGGGCACAAGAAGAGAATGAGAAATCAAAGTGAGGATACATCGAAAGGTACCATTTTGAAAAACAAAGCTGCGAAAGAAGTGTGACAATGGAGTCTCAATTAAAGGGAATACAGCTGGCAGCATGATGGCAGTGGGGTGAGTGTGAAATATTATTGGCTGACTAATTAGAGGCACTGATGGGGCGGGGCTTACCGCTCGTCCACAGTCAGCTCCTTCTGCTGCAGATGGGGCTTGACCCCGGACATTGGCCGCAGGTTGGTAGATAAGGCCTTGATGGTGTAGTTGCACTCATTCTCCCTCGTCACATCGCTGTCGTATCCTGAATGGACAGCAGTGGCATGAATCTTTTATTGATGGTTTGTGATTTTTCTTTAAGAGCTGATGCGTTTTGGGCTGAACAGCCATGTCTTTAGTTTTTGATCAAATTTTTTTTGAAAGACAATGGAAGTAGAACATAGTATCCATTTCAGACCAGCACGGTTACTGCTGTTGACTGCACTGTATGTTGTCTTGTCCTGCTGTGGGCAGTGGTGGCTTGATGGTTAGGGAAGCGTGCTTGTAATCGAAAGATTGCAGGTTCAAATCCCCACCAGCAAGTCACTACTGAGGTACCCTGAGTAAGGTACCGTCCCCAAGCACTGCTTCCCTGGGCGCTGAATTAGCTGCCCTCTGCTATGTCACTAAAGTCACATATGGGTTAAATGCAGAGGACACATCTTGTTGTTGTTGTGGTGTGTTTACAATGACCACTGATTTCCAAATTCTAATTCATATTGCACAGTACCCTGGATGAACAATGTTTCGTTTCACTGTATACTGTGTATATGGCTGTAATGACAAATAAACCTATCTACCCAATGAAAGGTTTGTAGGCTTTTGGTGTAGTGTCTTGCTGTGCTCCTCTCAAAATCAATGGGAGTTTGATTAAGGAGCAGGCAGCCAGCATCCTTACACCCACTTCAGACGACCGGTCGGTATTACAGGAGCCTGTGACGCTGTGACGGATTTGGCGCAGTGTGTCTCTGTGCGAGTGCCACTCACCCCCGTCGTCTTCACTCTCCAGGTCAGACTCCTCGCTGTTGCCCAGCCACATCTCCCGATGGTTCTCGGGCTCATAGCTCCACACCATGAGGCTGGTGTCCCCTCCCCCGACACTGACCAGCATTGCGTCGTCGTTCGTCCATCGCACGTTGGTCACGTGGGCACTGTGAGCCACGTAGCGCTTGCATTTCGCGTACTTGCCCTGAGGAAGCGGTACGGCCAGAGATCATGGCTTACCTCATAAACCTGGGGGCTCTGCCAAAACACCCCCTGGCAATGCTCAGCATGCATCAGTATTTAAACAACACAGGGGAACTTAAAGTCTATCACAAATTCTGTGGAAAAGAAAACAGCACTACAAGCTCACGCTGGATTTCACACCTTCAACCAAATGTATTAGAGAGTTAAGTATGAGGCACAATGGAAGGTAACACTTTACATTAAGTGCACCCTCATAATGCATTCAGTATGCATTTACAGATCAATCATAAGTAGCGTGTAAATATGCCTTAACATCCTAACATACCTTAACAGCTTTGATATACATTAATAACAAACATTATATGATTATATGCTTATGATGTGTGTTACTGTTATACAATGGTTATTAATGTATTTGTTAAGGCATGATAGGATGTTAAGCTTTACGTACATGCTTACAGAAGCATTATGAAAGCGCACTGAACTGGCTATGAGTGCATTATGAATGCATTATGAATGCATTATGAAGGTCCAGTTAATGTAAAATGTAACCCAATAAAACATAGAGTCCAGGCTTTGAGACTAATCCTGAATTTGTCCCCAGTGCTGTCTCCTGTGGGCTGACCCATAGTCCTGGTTCTGCTCTGGAAATCCATCCCTCACCTTGACAGGATACCGAAACAGCTTCAGGTACCCCAGGTCATCGCCAGTTGCCAGGATCGTTCTTTCGTTGCTCAGGCAGGCAGAGGTCACGTCGCTGACCTCCCTCACCACTGGCCAGATGCCTTCGCAGGACGGCCCCAGCACACAGGTCCACGTGCACCAATCTACCTTTTCCACCTGAGACAAGGAGAGATGCTAGGAACCATGGGAGTCACGGCACCGTGATAATCTTCTCTACATTAGCCAATACCCCTTGGAGAGTGGCACTGTGTGTGAGACATACATTCGCTCCAATTTCATCAGACCGCCCCCCCATCCCATAACAAACACCAGAATTAGAATGATGAACACTTATAAAAAGTGGGACGTGCTAATGCCAGATCGCCCTTCCATCTCTGTCCCTGGGTCCTGGGGAGAGAAAGTAGGCCAGCAGTGTCCACGGCGCCTCCAGCTCCCTGGCCTACCTCTGCCGGGGGAATCAGCTGCCTCTTGCCACGCGGAGCTTCAAAAAATAGCTGCTCCTTAGCCCCCGTGTTGACCTGCAGTAGCTTTCCTGGAGGAAGGAAGCACACAACGGCAGGCAGGTTCACTGGCCAGCGAACCATGTTCAATTACAGGACATTAACCTACTTAATCACTCAAAAAATTAGCAATCATTTCTGCCTGGGTCATTGACTGGGCTCACAGACTCCCGTGAGACATCGCGACAGGAGAGGGGAGCACGTTCCCCCACACCTTCAGGGCAGAAGTCACTTCCGACATGGGGGGCACATACCTCTCTGGTCCCAGTCCAGGTGGGTGATGTTGTTGAGGGACCCCTTGCAGACGCCGACGCGTTTGCTGCTCATCACATTGTAAATATCCACAAAGCTGTCTGCTGAAGCCACTGCCAGATATTTGCCCGTCCCTACGAAAAGAGAGCAGCGTGTCCCGCAAGCGGGGGGGTGCAATCTGAACAACAGCTCATGTCAGGATAAGAGTAAAGGCGAAGGCCCACCAGAAGACTTAGGTGTCTGTATCTGCTTCTATACCCATTTTTAGCTACATGTCTTCCCCAGTGATGTCAGCCATAAATAAATGACCTAACATTTTGTGTCTTTTGTGCCGTTTTTAGCATTTTGACTTCTTCAGCTCTCTGAGGGCTGCGGAAAGCTCAGCGTACACTGACCATCTAAGGAGTCTGGCGTGTTCGTATATACAGGTTTGTCCACACTATGGGGTGTCATGGCAAAGTCCCAGGGCTGCTTGATAGTATGGGCCCTTAAGTTAATGGGTCAATAACTTCTACCTAAAATGGCAAATGTCTAAGTTGGGTTAAATTTAATGTTTCCTCATTTCCCATCCCAGTTTAAATTTAACCTCTTCCCCACCAACTGCCTCCTTGTCCCCACCCTTCTCTGGACAATTGTTTCTTCTGGCCTGATTTCAGCAGAATTTGGTGGAATTTGGGTCATCTAGGGCAAAATCTATTCTCCATACAGTGGGTGGATGCCAAAAATGCAGTGGAGACTGCTGCCTCTTTGATTTCTAATGGAGGAAGGTTCCAGAGGGACCCTGAGCTGGGGCCGGGGGGAGGGCGGCAGACCTGGGGAGAAGCGAAGGTCAGTGATGACGTCCTTGCGGTGGTGGAATGACACCATATCCTCCAGAGTGTCGGAGTTGACGATGAGAAAGCTGCCATCGTTGAGGCCCACTGCCAAGGCTTTGCCATCCGGGGAGAAGCAGCAGCAGCGCCCCCCTGAGGAAGAGGCCACATCGTTAGTCTGGGCAATCAATCCCTAGTCCCAGTCCAATTCTAATTTTAATAGTCTCATTATACCCATTAAGAGCCAGGACTACTGGTAATTTAACTACCTGACTGTGACAAGACAGCTGTAGAACCAATGTGACTTAATCAGCTCCAACAGACGTAGCTGCTAAATCAAACTGGCTAGATCAAAACAAAACTGACGAGAAAAGAGAAACCTTTTTGCGGCACCTCTCCTGATGAGCAGATTTTATGCTGAGTGTGTCACCCTCGGAAAGGCGTGGATGGGAGGAGCTCCTTTAACAAGGGCCTATTTACACCTGAGAGTCAGTGACTATAGATCACCCCACTGAGCACAGCGGTACACAGATGCAGCCCAAAGCCTATTTTACAGAAGTGATTCATTACCAGTGTTTGCTTTATAAGCATTTAATAATGAAGTCGGGGGTAAAAGCATTCAACTGCACTCAGCCCAGCGAAGGGGAGGTGATGACATCATATGGGGTGAGGGGGTCACAGAAGAATGCCAGGGGAATCATGTGACTGTTAAGGAGCTGTCCTGGGGGTGGCTACCTTTCCGGAGCTTGCGCACGGCGAGCATGCAGTGGCTGGGGGAGAGGTCCCAGATGCGCAGGGTCTTGTCGTCGCTGACGGTGGCACAGATAGGCAGGTGGGGGTGCGTAGCTAAACCCCAGACCTCTCCCTCCATGTGGCCCTGGGGGGGGGGCAGCAGGAGAGCACAAAGCCATGGGACGGGCTGCCTGGCATCCCTGCTGACAGCTCTCAGAAACACTTCTGCTCCTGAGCGCGCTCAGTCTTGCTTACACTGACTGAAATGAAGCGGGCTGCGAAAACGCGGAGCGAGAGATTAAACAGGGCAATCAGTCACATCGGCCGGGGTCCTCGGCGGGTCAAGGGTACCCTGGGAAACGCTCTAGTTTCAGCACAGGGGAGTTCAGGGAAGCTGCAGGGGAGGTTGCGGATTTCACAAAGGCAACAGCGAATGCATTTAGTACATCACAAAAATAACTGAACCTTCTGACGGCACTGCCGGATTCCAGTGACGCCTCCGTAATGCTGCCGCAGAGAGCTGGCACGCCGGTCTGACCTGGCTCAGACCCTCCATCCATCCGCACACCCAGAATAGTCTGGCCCAACCTGAACCCCTTTCCTCAAATACTTCCATACCTCTTACATAATGAGGAGCCTGTTGGCCGTGCTCATTATAGAGCAGCGGAAGAGGGCCCTGCCTCACCTGGACCAGCAGTGTGATCGGGCCAGTTTTGTCCACTTCCAGGATTTCACCATTCTTCGTCCCCACGAGTATGTGGCCATGGCCAAGGGATATGGCACGTATGGAGGGGTTGTCCTCCAGAAGCAAGCCTACAGAACAGACAGAACAAATGGCATGGCACTGACTCAGGTGTCACTTTCATTAAGACCCAGATAATCCAGTTGACTAAATTGCCATGACCTTAAGTATGACCTTATAACTTCCTTGATCGACTACAAAGCGAAATTGAATGTCGGTGCAGTGTGCAGTGAACTGCGCTGTGCACCTTTGGAGCCCGGGGCCAGCACTGCCCGCTTGATGGCATAGGTTTTCAGGCATCTCTCAAAGGTCTCATCCCACAGGGCCACTACGCCGTCCTTCCCTCCTGTCACAAAGCCCTAGGGATTGCACACAAGACAGTTTAAAAACTGATCCCAGAACAGCGGTCCAAATAAAAAACACACACCAAAACACTGCCATATTAAAACACCCAGAATCATACAACAGCCCAACTATATATTATTCTCCTATAGGACAGTGTTTCCCAAATTGGTCCTTGGGGATCCACAGACGGTCCACATTTTTACTTCCTCCCAGCTCCCTGTACACGCAAAAACGTGGACTGTCTGCAGGTTCCCAAGGACCGGATTGGGAAACACTGTCCTACGAGATCACGAATTACAACTATGGCTCTGTGCTTGTTTGTGCTGATCAATACTGAGGGCAAGAGAATGAAGGCAAGAGATGAGCTCCACACCTTCTCCAGGGCATGCATGCTGAAGACAGGCCCATCGTGGGCCTTCACCGTCTTCATAAGGAACAAGTCCCTCCAAATGCAGATGTCCCCTGTGCAGGTCCCTGAGAACACCATCTCCTCCGTCCAGCCATACACCGCACACATCATAGTCTCTGTCTTCCCCATATTCCCCTTCCGCCCAATCAGACCCCCACCTGTAGGGGGCGGTGTGCTGTAATATGTATCTACAGCATGGATTTCATCATCCTAAACTGCTCACACCTCACATCCTCTTGTTAGACAGCTTCTGCTTCACTGCATAATTCAATTCTATTAATCCACAACACCAGTCCAGAGGACAACGTCACTACTTTTGTATCTAACAGTTGTAAAATGCCAAATCTGTTTTGTTGTCAGCCATCATCTACAAAGACTTGTCATCTCCTTCGCCTCCTCTGTTGTCTTCTGTATTTTTTAAGTTAGCTATTAACTGCTGTATTACAGTGGATGCCAGTCTATGATACTGCTTGCATTAAATATTCATGAGAGCACATGGAGAAAAAGAATAGAGTTAGGGTTAGGGTTAGGGTTAGGGTTAGGGCACTGGGAAGGCGTGTACCTGCTTTGTGCCAGAACTTCATGTGTTTGATCCCGGCAGTGATGAGCTTGTCAGGCATGTAAGGGTTTATCTTGACAACAAAAATCTTGTCTTTGCTTCCTCTGAGTATAAAAAGAGTTACATACATACATTTCAGTGAGACTGGGATGATGTCCATTGTTCAGACCAGCTACATCTATGGAAGTACCACCCCGGTGCCCTGACAATACCGCAGGATAACCCCGCTAAGAGGAACCCCAGGGGGGATTGTTAGGGACACCCAGGCGGCAACCGATGAAGGGGATCATCTGCTCACCTGCATAAAGGCAGACCGGGGAGCCGAGGCAGACAGAGAGGATCCGATTCTCCTAAAGGGGTCACATCCTTCCAGCAGACCCAGCAGAGGACAACTGGTCTGCATTGAGCGCCAGCCTCGCTGCCCTACAAACCGGATGTGACGTCCTTCCCCGGAGGAGCGCTCCCCACCCCTTTTTCCATTCCATCCCAGCATTGCCGAATCCACACCCCTTTTCCTTCCCCTTCCTTCGCCCCAATGATGCTCGTGCAAGAGCCACAATGCCAGCTGCCTGACTTCACAGCTGCCAGGGCTGATTGGTGTCGCTTAGCTGTTTTGGGGGTTTTAATGACTGAGGGGCACAAACGTGGCATCGCAGTGCCCGCCGGGCAGCCACTCAAATGGGCACACAGAAATCCTCCCAGAGTATTAAAAATGTAATGGACGCTTCACACGGATGTTTACTGCTTTGTTATGGGCAGTGTTGGGCACGTACCTTTAAAAAAGTAATTAGTTATAGTTCTAGTTACTTCTCACAAATAGTAACTGAGTTAGTAACTGAGTTACATCATTATAAAAGTAACTAATTACCAAGCAAAGTGACTATTGCGTTACTTTAAAAAGATCTAATTTAATATAACTATAAAATAAATATTAAACATTGTACACTAATCTACACTATTTTAATGTTGTTGTGGGACAACGTGAGAGACAACTATCAAATTCAACATCTTGTCACCGACGCAGAGAGACTCTTTTTGACTGGGCATAAGTTGCACGTTACATAAACATTTTTGCTTTCATCTCAGCGAGGGAAAAGTAGTGTTTATACTTCCAGTTTGCAAAATCTACCATTGAACTTGTTGGACTTGCCATCGTTGTGATTCCTGGATGTTGGTGTGTGCGACTGACCGTGCGTGTGGTTGTGTGTGAACACCGGCACTACTCTGCCTCCGATTGGCAAACAATGGAAATTTACTCAATCTAAGCCAATCATCACGTTCTCAGTTACACCCCGTTTACAGACACACCAATCATAATCACTGGTTATGTGTCCCACTCCGGCCCCAAACAGACACAAACACACACACCCCAGAGAAAGAGAGGTCCTATGGCTGAGAGAGATGCTGCTTGCATGAAAACCGCTTCAGTGTTCTCAGTTATAGTAACGCACATTTAATTGTCAGTAACGGTAACGGCGAAACAGTAATTCGTTTGATTAATTGTTACTGTAAAAAAGTATCGCCGTTAGTAACGCCGTTTATTTATAGCGCCGTTATTCCCATCACTGGCAGTGAGACACTATGAGCATAGCATCCGCCCACCCAGCCAATCATCATCGCATTTGCAACGGTGTCATCATTATCTCTCGTCAGGCAGCTGATAAAGCCAAAGCTTGACATCTCACACGTCATTCGACCAAATTATAGTAACGCGCTACTTAACATTCTCAGTAACGATAACGGCGTTACAAGTATGGGAAAAATAATTAATTAGATTTAATTAATTATACTTAAACGCCGTTACTCCCAACACTGGTTATGGGCAATGATAGAGGTGTGCCAGAACACAGTCATGGTGCACTCACTGTTCCCAAGTTGAGCCAGCAAGAGGGGGATGAGGGGCAGTTTGAAGATAATCTTTTAACTTTGGTATGGCAGGGCCAAGTACAGGTTATTCTAAGAAGAACGGCTCTGTGAATCAGAAATGAGCTACTTTTTCACGCCTGCGTTAATCACTGTCTCTCTGCACATTCGTTTCTCTACCTCATGTATTAATAATTACTTTAAGGTGCATTGTTCAGCGTTTCTGTGGGGCCACTGTTCCTCACAGACGGCATCTACATTGTATGAGCAAGCCGCTGTAGTCGCATATCCATTATTCAGAAGAAAACACATACCCTTAAAATCTGGGTCAAGCGTGGGAAATATTAGCAAAAAAGGCTTTCTGCTGAGGCTACATGGGCCTTCCAAGACGAACCCCCTTAAAAGCCGTGCATAGGCACTCGCGACCGTGTTCTGCTTAAGGGAGGGCAGGCTGCAGTGTCTCCACGTGACGCACGTTACAGAGATGTTGCTGTAGCATGTTAGAAGGGTCATCGCTAGCCAGAAATGCCATTTGCATGGCTGCCATCTGCGTTCCGGGATGCATTAGAAGTCTCACACACATTCAGGTTTAACAAAGAAGTGACGTCTATATTCACCGGATGGCTGAGAGCTTCTCTCCCTTCCTCCAATCCCACAGGACAATAGTGTGATTGTCATCCAGGCCAACCGATGCCAGGCGCTTGCCGTCGACTGTCAAAGGAGAAGGGAATGTCCAAAACAGGCTGTGGAGTTCTACTGCAGTGCTTCACAGCTTGGTCCTTTGGGACCCCAGACGGTCCACATTTTTGCTCCCTCCCAGCTCTCAGAAGGAACCAAAAAACGTGGCCTGCCTGGGCATCTCCGAGGATCAGTTTGAGTAACAATGTTCTCATGTACATCTCCAAGAATAAATGTTGACATCTACTGCTGGAACAAGCAAGTACAATCAGCTCCATGCTGTACGACTTTGTGTAGCAGGTAGTTAACACTGAGTCTGTTCTTTGCTTTCAGAACAAAGTTCAGGCCCTCTGTGGGGCTAAGCAGAGGTGTGAGGCAATTAAAGAAAAGTAACAGCAGCTATGGGTATATAAGAGGTGGCTGAGATTGTGGGCTTACCTGAAAAGTCTAATGTACACACTCCATATTGGTGGCATCCCTTCAACACAGACATGGGCTTCAGAATCTCTGTGTCCCAAACATGTATTGAGGGATCACGCCCAATCTGTTCAAAGAGGACAATCTTCCAAAGCAAGCTCTCTCATGTGCATCACACGCAGGCCAGCCACTTTCACAAAATTCTGAATCCCAGCTACGCCCGTTCCCTACCTGGCCTGTCGCGACATAATCCTTCAGGGGGTGAATAGCCAGGCAGAGGATGTCGTCATCATGACCCAGGTAGAACCTCTGAGTGTTCTGCTGTCGGTTATATACCACCCCTACTGCTGCCACGTGGTATACAATCTCCCCCGTCTGCGTGTAGAACAGGTTGCTCCTGCAGTCGTAGCCCCTGTAGCTGTTGTACCCAGTGACAGAGCCATTGTGTGAACACCAGCCAGATGCACTGACCTCCCCATATGTGGCCAATCAGTGGTGACCTATTTTCATTACACTTCACCTCCTCATTCATTCATTGCATCAGAACAGTCTGATCCTACTAAGGTTCTGTTAGGGTTACAAAGGAGGGCTAAATAAACTAAATTATGTAATTAGGGACTGTCTATAGGCCTATTTAAAACCCTAATTCCAGTATTTTGCTGTATTTTTGTATGTACAAAGACATGTAGACATGAACACAATATAAGGTGACTGTTTTCAAGGTGCTCTGCTGACCCTCTTACCCATGCACGAAGTGGAGCTTCACACCACTTACGGGAGGCCTCTCTCGCTTCTTTGTTGCTATCAGCCTGTGTTTCACCTTGTACTGCTCTTTGAGCTGAGGTAGATCTTCTTTGTAAACCTGGACCAGAAAGAAAACCCATTGGTGTCGAGGCTGTCACAGAGCATGGTTGTCTTACCTGGAGGCGCTGTATTATCTGACAGAATTAATCACAGATGGTGAAAATGCAGCGTTTTTGTTTCCGGTCATTCAGTCTTAAAGTTATTTCCTACAACCGCATTTGGAATTCGGTGCTGTATCCACTCTAGATGAGCAGCCTTTGTCTCCCTTTGGTATCAACACTTGTGGGCAGAACATCTCTATCCTTCTGTTCTCCTGTTCATGCATGATAAAGCTATTAATACAGCTGACAGCCTGGCGTGGGAGGGTGAGAGCCTTTTTGAATACCAGGAATCAGTCCTGTACCATTCACTATGACAGTTCTTGGCATTTTTAATTTAGTGTTGCAGGCCATCACTTCCTGGAGACCGGACCCTCTATGCTTCTTGCACTCTCATTGTTGGCTCCGTTTCAAAGGATGAGTGTCCTGCTAAAGGTCATGGGGGAGGAGCAATGGTGAAAATGAGTCATAGTAGGTATAGCCGTTTTTTCCAATATCAGATTTACTCTCTTTATCTCCCAAGCATGCAGAAATCAATGCAGGGGTCGTTTTGCTATCGGACTTCCGCGTTTAGGAGAAATTCCTGTATAAAGGAACAGGGCACTGTAAGACAAACCTGCCGACGGTAAGTGAGCTGAGTCTCCTGTTCAATCTCAGAGTCCATCTCAGGTACATCTGACTGGTCAGAATCAGACTCCTCGCTGTGGGAGTCAATCAGAGTTTCTGCAAGCAGAGCGTGTGACATTGTGAGTAACAAAACAGGGCCCCACCCATTAATTGGTTCATAACTCAATCTTAAAATCACACTCAATGGACAGAACAGAGACTTCCAGCTGGGTGACTCATGCTTTCTCTTCCCATTAGCTCACAAACTGGGGCATGGGAGTCTTTCTCAGGCTGTTTGGCATTCCTGATTCATCAAGCCACCCATCAGTCTCTAATGGTTAAACTCTGCTTGCTTCCGCAGTGTCATTACTCAAACTGACATGGGCGAGTGCTGATTTAGAGGCAACCCAAAGCCATGAGGTAGACATGAAACATGTCCCAGAATTAGGAAAATAAAATGCATGTCCATCACTAATGCACCAAAAAATCAGAAATTGGGACCCACCTTGCGGTGCTATATGAAGGCCCTCTTTTGAAGGTTTTCTGTCACTGACAAACTTCCACTGGAACACAGAGTGATCAGCTCCACCAATAGTAATCACCCACTGGTAGTCGTGTGACCACCTGATATTGGTTATATGGGCAGAATGACCTAAATATTTTTTAAACTTTGCTCCTATAACAGAAAAAAAGAACCATCTGATTGCATATCATTGACATTTTTAAATGACAAATCATTATTGAAATTATGGTTAAATTATAAAGATGATTTATGCCAGAAATACTCACCTCTCCGTATACAGGGGAAACGTAGAAGTTTTACTATTCCGTAATCATCAGCTGTTGCTATTACTTGGCTGTTGAAGTTGGCATCCACTGAGTTGATGTCGTTGATTTCAGAATACTTGGGCCATATGCCATTCACCTCAGTGCCCAGGATGGATGTCCATGTGGCCCACTGGACCATCTTCATCTCCTCCTTGTTGGTGACCTCCTTGCCAACTGTGGGATTTGGGGGGGGAGGGGGGGGGGTGGATGATTGGTGTTTAATTTGAATA
>JAODKF010000030.1:1881174-1892052 GCA_026779585.1 Mormyrus proboscirostris | reverse complement strand
GGGGGTGGTAGGATGGTTGTTGAATGTGAATATGCTGGTGACAAAAGTACAATTACAGCAGGACCACAAGGTCAGTGGTGGCATCTGTAGCACTGAGGATTAACACCCAGCAAAGCCGTCACAGATAAAAGAACAGCGATACCTTCTCAGGGTTCCTGAGTCCAGTGCTTTAATGAACGGTGCTAATAGGTAACTGTGGATTCGGGTGGTTTTCCATTTCCTTTTGAATGATATTTAAATGTGCATTTACTCTCTAGTTTCCTCTCCTTGTCTAGAAAACACGCTCTGCACAGACTGAGGTCTGTGGTGCCCAGATGCAAACTGGAGCCCGTAGAGCTAGAGCTGTTATTTTTACGCACACACCCCATCTGAGCTGAACCGCAGTGTGTGGGCGGAGACAGAGCTACCTGCTAGGTCCCTGTCAGCTCCGTCACAACAAGAATAATAACCTTTTATTAATAGCTACCCCCCCATTGCCAATTTCACCCTAATTTTGTGGCTGTGAATGCTGTTGTATACCTGACTGCCTGTGGCGCCCCCATAACCCTTTATCCCCCCAGCCCAGTACCTGCTAGGAAACATTGGAAAGCAGCATGTACTTGCATCACCGACTCCCATTTGTGCTATTTTAGGCTCGGCGGGTCAGACGGTGCCAGCGGGAACAGCGGCACTTCCCTCGCCGCGAGCGACTGGTAACCCGTGGGCCCATGACGACTCTCAGAAGTGTCTGATGCAGAACTAAGCTTCCTAGCAGCCCCCACTCCCGGGCTGGTAGAATAAACCGCCTAATTGTGTGCTCGTCTCCAGCACAAAGATCTGAGCCCCAGACTGACAGCATAACCATTTAACATTAGGGGTGTTAAGTGTCAGAAAATATAGCCTGCTGTATATGCTGCCTGATTTTCATTTTCACAGCCTCTTTTACATGCCCACTTCACATTAAACACACAATAACAATATGTTATAAACATGGTTATAAATATTCATTAAAATGGCATACACATTATAGCCATAAGTATTATGCATTACGAATGCTTCATAAAGCTTTCATCTATAATGCACCATAGATCTATAGATACCTTTATAATGCATAATGGTCAGCATAAGCATTAAGGATGCTTTTATAATGCATTATAAAGGTATCTATAGTGCATTATACATGACAGCTTTAGTGTAGTCATAATGCATTATAAACATGGCAATAGTGTGTTATGCCTGTTTATACATATCTAAAGGTATGCTTGTAATGCTTTATGAATGCATTATAATGCATTATGAATGTGTTTATAAATTATTAAAAACATGGCCTTAAGTAAATTGTTACTGCAAACATTCATCAGCTGTCATCTTGATTTACAGAAAGGAGTGACGCTAAGCTCCATGATATGAAAGCGGAGACCACTTAGGCTAAGAAAGACAGCCATGGCTTAATGCATGGCGTCCATGTGGTGCATGGCGTTGAGGCCACAGGGGGGTGCCCACACGCCATTCTTACCCGGCATCCTGTAGAAGAGCCGCTTGCCGGCGCCGTCATTGGTCTGTAGGAACTTGCTGTCGGTCGACCAGTCCATGTGGGTGATGAAACTCTCTGATCCAAGGCACTCGCCTACCTTCTTGTAGCGCTGCACCACTCCATAGATGTCTACCACGTTGTCGTTGGAGCCCACGGCCAGGTGGGCCCCGTCGGGGGAGTATTTCAGCTCATGGATGGCCTCCTTGCGATCCTTGATGTGCACCACCTCCGTCATGTCCCTGAGAGAAGGAAAAGTGACCGTGCAGAAGTCAGTGGTGCAGACACCTTGTGCCCATGTCCCTCTCCATCCACATCCCAGCTACTGCTGTGACGCCATTAGAGTAACTATGCACAGAGTAGTTCTCATTCCTGGGGCTGCATAACAAAGGTACCACAATCAGATTTCATAATCTGTGATAGAAAGAAGCCTCATGTTGTGTCCTTTTAGTGAGGGGAGAGAGTAACATGAACACCAACAGCCAATGAGCCCAGCTCATCCGACATGGCCATGAGTGAGCAGCCCACCCGCCCTCGCCTGGCCTTCCCATCTCCCACCTGACCCGCAGGACGGTGAAGGAGCCGTCCTTCATGCCCATCGCAAGGTGGATGCCGTCCATGCTGATGGCCGCACAGCGGATGGGCTCATCCATGTTGCAGCGTGCTATCAGCGCGTGGTCGATGAGGCTCCATATCCTGCGGGCAGCAGAGGGAGAGGCTGCAGGATGGTGGGGCTGGCTCCCCTCACCACCTCTTAGTCTCCTCGTAATCGGAGCCTTGACCTTGGCTCAACCTTGCAGCCTGCCTCACCCACATCTCCTGAGACACGTCTGACCCTGAAAACCCACAGTAGCTGAATCCCCCGTCCTGCCACACGCTTTTAGCACCCCGCTTCCCACACCTACAGTGGACAGCGGCTTAAAAAAGCTGTGGCCCTGAGAACTTGCAAAAGCGGCTCTTCCAGTTCGTGCTTCAAAGCATTGTGGGAAGCCAGGCTTCAGTTCTGTGAGAAGCACATTGCACACAGGAAGCCACATGAAGATACAAAGTGCGTGTGTCTCAGAAGCTGGAACCTTGAAATTTCGGCCTTTGTTGTGCCTCGCTGTGGTGGTG
Organism: Mormyrus proboscirostris; assembly: GCA_026779585.1. Taxonomy (NCBI): domain Eukaryota; kingdom Metazoa; phylum Chordata; class Actinopteri; order Osteoglossiformes; family Mormyridae; genus Mormyrus; species Mormyrus proboscirostris. Next base: position 1,889,429 of record JAODKF010000030.1, on the reverse strand, counting down.
CTCAGGGGGAGCTGGGTGTCAAAACCTACCTGACCGAACGGTCGTCACTGCCGGTCATGGCCAGGGGCTTGGTGGGATGCACAGCCAGAGCCCACAGCTCCCCTTCGCAGTGGCCCTGCATGATGAGGAAGGGCTTGTTGCGATCATGCACCACCACCTCGAAGATCTCGCTGTCCTGTGTGCCCACGATGATGTGGTCACCCCGCCAACAGACACTGCGCACAGAGAGTCCTGCCAGCACAAATGCACACGCAATGAGCACAGGTGCAGGGAGCACAAGCACAGGTGTGGTGAGCACAAGGTCAATGAGCACAGGCATGGTGAGCATGGGCACAGTGAGCACGAGACCGATAAGCATGAAAACGCTGAGCATGGGTGTGTTTGGCACAATGCTGAGAAGCACACGGATGGTGGGCAAAAGCGCGGTGAGCCAATAAGCACTGGTGCGGTGAGCGCAGGCACAGTGAGCACGAGGCCAATTAGCACAGGTGCGGTGAGCACGAGCACGGCTAGAACGGGTGCTGTGAGCGCGGGCACAGTGAGCACAAAGCCGATAAGCATGGGCGTGGTGAGAACAGACTCAGTGAGCACGAGGTTGATAAACATGGGCACGGTGAGCATGAGGCTGATAAACAGGGGAGCGGCGAGCATGGGCATGGTGGGCATGGGTGCGGTGACCAAGGGCACAGTGAGCACGTGGGAGATGAGCATGGGTGCAGTGAGCACAAAGGTGTTGAGCATGGGGATGGTGAGCACAGGTATGGTGGTTACGGGTGTGGTGAACATGGGCATGATGGGCACGTGCACAGTTGGGAACTGGCTTGGTGAGCATGTGCAAGGTGAACATGGGTGCAGTGGGCTTGGGCGGGGTTAGTAACCGGCGTGGTGAGCATGGGCCCAGTGAGAACAAGCACGGTGAGCACAGGTGCAGGGAGCATAAACACAGTTGGCAGTGAGCAGGGGCAGCATGGACACAGTTGGCATGGATGTGGTAAGCACAAGCATGGTGAGTATGGGCACAGTTGGCATGGGCGCAGTGAGGAGGGGCAGCACGGACGCAGTTGGCACAGATGTGGTAAGCACAAGCATGGTGAGTATGGGCACAGTTGGCATGGGCGCAGTGAGCAGGGGCAGCACAGATGCAGCTGGCATAGATGTGGTAAGCACAGGCATGGTGAGTATGGGCACGGTTGGCATGGGCACAGTGAGGAGGGGCTGCATGGGCATAGTTGGCAAGATGTGGTAGGCATAAGCGTGGTGAGTATGGGCACAGTTGGCATGGGCACAGTGAGCAGGGGCAGCACAGACGCAGTTGGCATGGGAGTGGTGGGCAAAGACATGGTGAGCACAGGTGCAGTGAGAATGGGCACAGTTGGCACAGGTACAGTGAGCACAAGCACAGTTGGCACTGATGCGTTGAGCATGGACACAGTTGGCACGGGTATGGTGAGCCTAGACACGGTTGGCACTGACATGGTGAGCACAAGCACAGTTGGCACCAGCGCAGTGAACACGGGCAAAGGTGGCATGGGCGCAGTGAGCACGGGCATGGGGAGTATGGGCATTGTGGGCATGGGAGTAGTGAGCATTGAGCATGGGCACCACTCTAAGGGCACAATTCAGAAACTGATTTTCACAACAAGAAGAAAATACCTAAACGTTGGCAAGCGCGGAATGGGGGAATTCCTGTGCGTGTAAATTTACACATATAGAAGCAAATCTGAAATGACATATCCATTCATCTTCCATAGCTCTTATCGATTACACGTCAAATGGCATCTATACATATATACATATATATATATACATACATAAAGGCTCCGGACTGACTAAAGAACAAAAATAACTAAGAAAACGGGGCACAGACTAATGGGGACAACGATCATTTCAGCAACCTCATCGCCGTTACCCACCTCGGCAATTTTCACCTCTAGTTACTGTTGGGTAGACGTGGCCGTATCAAACAGAGTACACAGAGGGGGGAGAGAAAGACAGACCTCTAATTAGTCACTCAGGCCCACCCATGACCAGAGCTCGCGCTTATGATGGGACAAGAGTGGCCTGGGGAGGCGTGAGCGATACAGCTTCCGGAACCAAGCGGTCGCTCATCCCGCCTGAGGTGACGTCACATCAGAGCAGCAAGTCTAAGTGTGTGTGCTGCAGGCTGCATGCGTTAAAGGCGTACGATAGCCGCCCAGATGAGGGTGTCAACAGGAAGGCCGTGGACTTATGAATATAATCAGCCCTTGGCAAAGTCTGCTTGCCGTTACACAGTTTTTTTTTTCGCTCCGGGGAGGAAGCACAACTGTCCGACTGGGAGGCAAACAGAATATGTGCAGCTGGTTATGTAAGCAGACGGCAGAATATAGCTCAGTGTACATGCCTGCTAATCAGAACCTGCATTCAAAAAGCGAGAGGACAGATAGACCGGGACATTTCCAGCCATTAATAAGCAATTACATAATCTACAAAATCTAGATTTTAAAGATTTTAAATCAAAACAAATAATAGAAATAATTGAAGGAAATAATTATGGCTTACATCCTTTGTAATTTTAAAAGGTCATGAGAAGGGGGTAAATGCTAAGATCATTAGCCCAGTGATGACACAAGCTGAGTAGAACTGGGAGACTGTCTGTTACTCAGGGCTGAGGGAGGCAAGTCGGAGTAGTACATCACCTTTATAGCCTTGGTCTGTTTCCCTGAGATCAATCACCGTAATTGGCTTGAAGGTCAGGTCCCAGAGGCGGACGCAGCCGTCCCGGCCCCCTGTGGCAAAGCCCTCCTCACAGGCGTTCATGCTGAAGATGCCAGACTGCAGAAACAGGGCAGCACGTCAGACTGGGGAGACACGCTTTTGGAAAAGGCCAGTGTGGAGTGCGTGAATTCACACTGCTGGAAAACAAATGTATCAGGAGAAAACTGCGAGGAGACACCAATGGGCCATGCTTAAATGACAACTCTGATCATGATTAGCCTCTGTACAAGCAAACAAGCAAGTAACCTAGTAAGTACCGCTGAGAGTATGTTTGATGGCACTAGTTCGATAACAAAAATGCTGGAAATGGCTCTTGAACAAGGTCTGTGGTCCTAATTGCTCCTGTATTTAATTATATGCATAAGCAGGGAATATGCATGAGCAGTTTTATATAAATCACATTAACATAAACAGTAATATAAATAGTGATTTTTGGCTCACTGGGTAAAGGGTTGCATTCTGGGAGTTGTAGTTCCCGAAAGGAACGACCAGTTGAAACCATACAAAAGCCTCAGTGTGGAGGAATAAACACAATCGAATCAGGCGGCATATGCAGCTACCCTTCCTTCCCATGCGCACCAGCACCCAGACAACCTTCAGTTGTAGGCAGTAAAAGCTGAACTGTTTTTCTGCCCTTTCCCTCCCCAGGTTTTTCAGGAATTTGTGGTACGCAGGCATGATTCTGCGCAAGTGCCCCACATGTGCACGTTGCATAACCGCAGAGAGCGGGCAAGCTCGGAGTGAGTAGGTGTCTGTCCGCGGAGAACAGCCTCTGCGGCGGTGCGGGGGTGTCGAGCGTGGAGGCGAGGCTAAGTCTTCGGACACTGCGTGGGAGTTGGTTGCGACATGCGGCGAACGCAAGCCGGCGTTAGAAGCATAGTGCGCTCCCCCGACCCCAGAGAACAGGCTTCTTTGCGGCCCCCGCAAACCATGGAAAGGGAGAATCCGACAGGTGCCTGACAACTAGGCCAACCGCCTGTATGAGTGTGAGTCACGCTGAGGGGCGGCTGGCCGCTCCAACTGCAAAGGCTTCCTGTGTGTGTGAGCAGATCAGCGCTCACACTGAAGTCATTCTGGATGGTAAGCAGGCTGTTATAGTCTCCTTATCACCTAATCCAATGTGATGCATGCATAATGATCATCAGCGTGCTGCAAACCTTCATCTGACACAACTCCCCATAATGAGTTGCATAACATTATGTGCCGGTGTTTGTTTATGTTCCTTAATTGCACCAGAAAAACTTATAACGGTCTTATGAAGTCCTTTGGGAAGCATTTTGGAGCAACCAGGTTGGGATGGGCATTGTGTAAAAATAACCCTATGTAAATGAGCTGAACTGAAAATAAGCCCTAGGGAGGCAGACTAATGAAGTGGTGACTGCGCATCTTGTATTTCATGTCATGTGGTCTTTCTGCAGATGAATTCATTTTTTTTTTTGACCAATGGCGGTAAACTGGAGCGAAGGCCCGCCCACTCACCCCGTGTGCGCCCTGCACTGTCCGCACCAGGTTGATGCCTTTCCAGACATAGATGTCTCCATTCAGTGCGCCCGAGTAGGTGATTTCGTCCCTTGCACAGGCCAGGCACAGGATAGTCTGCAGGTCACCAGTCTTGCCGAAAACCCCGCGTTTCGGGGTCAGGGCGTTGCCGCACAGGGTCCAAAACTAGAACAGGGAAAGAGGGAGCCAGTTGCTCTTCAGATGGTATGTTAATGTGACCGTAACCCTGCACTTTGGGTTATTTAACACCCTGCAGAGAGCATGATGATCCAGCGTCAGGACTCTGCCGACATCCAGCTACATGCTGAAACATCTCACGGGCACAGGAATCTTCTCTTTTTATCAGTGACACATCGCCTCCATAAATTTAATGATTGTAATGTCCTTTTATAAATTCATAATTTATAAACAAATTGATTCCCCATTAATTCTTAACACAAAGCATAGGATTTCAACTAATATTACTACAGTTTGGGTTTACAGCATACTGAAGAATGTCTAGCAAGAGCAATTCTTGCCAAACAGGCACCGAAGGTGTAGCACTTTTTAGTAAGATGTTTTCAAAGTTCCTTGGTGAAAAATGCCATTTCTATAAAACCTTGATGGTGTTTCAGAGAATAGCCCCATGAAGCAGGGTCATTGGTCAGTGCAGCCTCCTGGCCCAGCACTGAGAGAGTGGCAGAGTGAAAAATTAGTCAGATTCTCCAGACTGCAGCTCAAGTGTTAAGCAGCTTCAGCGCAAGAAGCAAGGAAGCTGTTCTTCCTGGCCTCTCCCTTACTGATCCTCTCCTGGGGCCGTGCCTCTATAAATCAATAGTGCAGCTCCCAGGGAGGAGTAGAGAGGGGAAGCATTATAAAAATTGTCTTGGCTCCTATATAAGCACTTTATAGGGTAGCCTGGATTCTGAGAGCAGGTACTCTACACTTGGCCTGGATTCTGAGAGCAGGTCAGAAGTGTCTAACTCGCACAGGTGTTTGGTGTTAGCTAATTGGAGCAGTACAATGTGGTCCAATAATTGATATTGACTTCCCCATTACAAAATAAAGCCAGATTTCTGTTTCAACAATCTAGTTTAGCCCATACTCTGGGTTATTATTAAGGAAGTTTTCAGAGTGAAGGCTCTCCCCAGTGACTGGCAATCCCTCCCCATCACCAAGGCAACCAGTCTGTGCAGCCAGACCAGAGGTTCAGGCCGGCTCATCCATATGCGACTGCACTCCATGCGTGATGTCCCTGGGGACAGCTGTCAGGATGCGCTGGCACGTTCCAGGAGCCACGCAGTGGAGAGCAGCTCTTGCATGGCGATTAGTTCATTGTGGAGGCTCATCAGTGACATGGCGGAGAACGTGAGCCGGCCTGCTTGGGCAGGGGTACTCGGTGACGTGAAGGCCTTGCAGGATGACAGAGATCAATCGTCCCGTCACGACAGATGGGCCGGCGTACGACATGAGCACGTGCTCGCAATGACAAGCGGCAGCTAAAGGGCGGCCAGCCAGGGGGATCGATGCGATGCGAGGAGACGAGTCCTCCAGACGCTGAGGGGAGAGAGGAAATCTGAGAGGGGACCTGAATGGATGGGGCTGGGCTATAGAAAGGGAGAGAGACGAAGCTGTGAAAGGCGCAAAAGACCAGCGGCTCCACGGGGAAGCGGCGGCCTCCACAGCCTGCATCCATTAGAGCGGTAATGAAGGTTAAAAGCCCCCGTGAGACGGGCAGGCGGGTGCTCTATTCATCACCATCAAAAGAGGTCCTGCCGACTCTCGTTTCCTCCAGAATGGTGTTTTCTCAGAAAGGGTTATTTGCAGCTGGACTTACAGTCTGCTGTTGCCGCACAACCAGCTTCCGCATATTCAGTGTGGGCTGGATTTAAGCATCCAGCTGGGGGCAACATAAAGTCAAAGCGCACTGTCAGTGACCTGGGGGCCTGAATACTTTGGGTTCCACCAGTGCATGGGTACATTAACTGGGTACCACAGTAACAGGGTACCACAGTCTTCCCCCAAAAACAAACCTTTTTGAAAATGTTTGAGCCAGTGAGTGCCAGAGCTGGAAGCTGTGGTTAGCTGTTGATTGTCCTCTGGGAATCACAATCTTTTCTCCTGTATCTTCTTCAAGGGGTTGTGGGGAGTGGAGACTGACCCGACTGAGACTGAGTGGAGGCAATCCATGAGTGTACAAAGAGCCTAGTTACACTGAGGTCACATTTTGACTCCCAGGGTTTCATTGAGAAAAATATTTTGTGGGGGTGCCTGCAACACCAGGGGTCTCTTTTAACAGGACCGATTTGAGTCCACACCAGCAATTTCTCCAGCACTCAGATACAGTGCAGGAGGCAAAGTGGATGGGCTATCAGGCAAATGCAGTTCGCTCCCTAATCTGCTGTGAGCACATCAGGAACCAAGGCCATGGGAGCTAAACCGTAGTTTCATCACATCCCTAAAATAGTGGTCACCAATCCTCCTCCTGGAGGTCTCCCACCCTACAGAGCCTAGGTGCAGGAATTTAACCCTAATTTAACACATCTGATAGAGATAAAGAGGCCCTTCAGATCCCTCTCAGTATCAGAGACTAGCATTAGCTATAGCATAGCTGGCTGCAGTACTCATCATACTATATCAGCCGTGTTGAATTAAGGCTGCACTGAAGCTCCGCAGGGTGGTAGACGTCCAGGAGCAGGGATGGTGTCCGCTGGCACAGAACATGACGGCAGATTATTAGTCGTCTGATTGATGAGTTTGATGAGGTTGTTCTTTCTGATATTTGGTGGGAAACCAGCAAAGGGCCCTGCGCCTCTGCATCCCTGAGGGGATTATGCTTGTTAATCTCCAGCAGGGCTCTGAGGCCAAGAAAGCAGACATCACACATCCCACAGGTAGAGCGCCTTGAAACGACGCAAGCGAGAGAATGCATGGCCTGGGCGGCGTGAGGGGGAGTCACAGGCCTCAAAGCAGGGGGCGGGGGGGCATAGCCCAGGACAGGGGGCCAGTACACACTGGCAGGCGGATGGCTGCCCCTCTTGGCTGGGCACCGGTGATGCAAAACGGTTGTGGACACTAACAGTTTCCCTTCAGTGTTTCAGCGTGGTGTCCTGAGGTAAACCAGGGCTACATCCATCCAAGAAAACTCTGCATGTTTCCATGGGTGATACTATTTTGCCATTTTGTTAAGTTAAGGGTTAGAACTTTATGAAAACACAGAATAGATCACAAGCGCCCTACAGGTTACGGTAAATGAAAGTACTCTTTCATTAGTGCCACTTCCTGCTGTGCTTTGTTGAATTACTGAAATAAACACAACCAGCATACGGCTTGCCCCATGCATCACTGAGGGCGGTGGCTCTTGCTGTTAATGTCCACATACTCTCAGCTTGAAAAGGACTCTGGAATAGGCTGGATAAATAGACTAGGAAAGATTAAAAATACTAGTGATAAGCTGTTCAGCCGAGCTGCAGTTGGCAAGGAGTTCTGACTGGCAGCGGCCGGGTTGATAGTGAGGATGAGTGGCACACACATCTGCAGGAGCCCTTTGAAATCTTATCAGCAGCCTTGCAATAAGGACCCCTGAAAGATGGGAAGAATCTCTTCAAAGTCATTTGTGTATCCTCACCAATAAGAACTTGACTCAGCCATTAGAAATAAAGTTTCTTTCTCATGAGTCATCGACTGTGAGTGTCCTCCTTTTGTTTGGCTTGCATTACCACCAGTGTCTGCAAAGTGAATTAGCACAGGCTTTTTAACAGTGCCCATCATTCACAGGCCATAGCGCCCCCGCTCTGTCACACTCATAATAGCAGGGTAGGGGGAAAGGGACATTCACTCAAACCCCTTCTTGCTGTTTTATATAAGTGAAATAGAACGTAGCTTTTCATTATGTATTTAAACCTAACAAGAAGACTGTCTGTGTGTTTGCCTACATGACTGACTCAGCCTACTCCGCATGGCACATCCCAATCAGAAATATTTGTGTCCCCCCTTCATTACTCTGCAATTTAAACTCA
>JAODKF010000030.1:1869282-1881074 GCA_026779585.1 Mormyrus proboscirostris | reverse complement strand
ACTCAGCCTACTCCGCATGGCACATCCCAATCAGAAATATTTGTGTCCCCCCTTCATTACTCTGCAATTTAAACTCAGTGTGAATGAAGATGTGACCTGCGCTCCATTAAATCTAGGCCATGTGTCTTATTACAATCTAGGAGCTAATTGCCATCTTAATCTTGTTACTGTCATGCTATGATAAATTATAAACAGTTTGTACATCAAAGAGTAGAAGTTTCATACCTTAATATGTTTGACTCCACAGCTCACCAGTTTGTTTGTCTGGTACAGATCCCATGATATGTCAAATATCTGTTTGAAATATCACAAAACACATTAAAAATTTCAAACTAATTTTTCCCCAAAAATATATCTCCTATACTATGAGGAATGTGGCATGGACTTCTGAAAGCCAAAAGGGATCTAAACATGGACCACCAGAAATCACGGGTGAATATGATGGGAAAATGATCATGTAGAACAAATTGTTGTTTTTGACCTTGAAATGTTGAGCAAAAGTATGCATGTGACATACAAATAATATAGTAGTTTGGCCTGACAGTAGACCCCGTAAGTTCTCACCTCATTAATTCATGAGTGATATGAATAAAAAGTAAAACTTGGTAAGTTTGACAAGTTTATCGAAGAACACTTTTTGGCTTCTAGTTCAACTCATCACTTGTGATGTAAGTGTTACATCAAAAAGAGACAGAATTTACGAAACGCCTACATTTTTTGTTAAGTTCCTGCTACCGCATTGCAACATTGTCATTATACTTCATATTTGCTACAGTCTTCAGATCACTAATGGTCATCTGGGTCTAAATACCACACATCAGTTTAATTCCATTCTAATAAAACAGCGTCTTTGCTGACGTTTAATTTTTTACTCAGTTTAATTAAGTGCTTCCTCACAGTTAGTCTTCAATGGCTACAATCAATAAACCTCGACTACTTTGTGCAGTTTACTGATGAGTTTGTTCTCCATTCTGCGTGAACATAATTCCACTTTGGGGCAAGACGGGTGATCGATACTGGCATTTCGAATTAGACGAGTGTGTCTCTGAGTGTGTGTGTGAGTGAAAGTATGAGTATGCGGCCAAATGAGTGTATAAGTCGCTATATGGCCCGTGAATTCACCTGTGACACGGAGTGTACCTGTATGCGATTACATGTGAGCACAACAAGGAATGTTATTACTAATATTCATGTTATTCTCTGTGTCACTATGTGGTAAAAGGGTTTATGAGTACACCATAATGAATGAGTGTGTTTCATTGACGTACAAGGAGTAACTCAGTATGACAGCAATGGAGTCTGCAGGGTAAAACATGACATTACCCGATCGGTGTGACCAGGACCGGCAGCCAGAACCTTCCCCCTCCTCCAGTCCCATATACAGATCGTGTTCTTGGAGTCCAAGCCCACAGACACCAAACACTGGAAAACCAGAACAAAGAAACAGCTGCAGTAAGGATCAAATAAGCACGCTTTACGCAGAAAGCCACTGGTCATATTCTTTGACCTCTGGCTGAACCTAAGGCTAATCGCATTGCAATGGTCATGTTACTGGTGCAGCAGCTACATCAACCCAGAGGGACAGAGGCTTTGAAAAGCGACCTGATCTCTGTACCTTTTCACACAGCTCATTAAGCCTCTGCAGTGACTCAGGACTGACTCACAGTTTCTGCTGAACCGCTCCAAAGTGAGGGGTCTGATAATAAGATTTGCATACTGACGACTTGAGAAATCTCCATGAAGGATACATGAGGATCAAAGTCATGCCAGGGCAGAGATGGAAATTAAGATTTTGGAAAGGAAACAAATTTCAATAAACCTGTAGGCTAAAGCGCTGTACTGAATCTGGGTCAGAAAGTGTGAAGTCCTACGTACCACAAATTCTGAAATTTGTACAAAAAACAACACGCTATGTGAAAATTATACTCATTTGCACTTGAGTCAAGAGGCCACCACAAAGTGAAGTGCTGAAAGGGACATGACCGAAGCAAGTAAAGCCAGCAGGCAAGTGGAAATAACCCAGACTCTTCATAATGCAAAGCCTTTCACGTGCTATCTAGACGCACACCCAAGAAGGCAGGCTATCCAGAGAACGGCCCACATCATTTTAAAAGTAATTTTAATCTATATATTCAGTTCATTTTTTCTTCTTAATAAATATGCTAGTGTCCCATTTAAACACTGTAAACACTACTGTAGCAATTATGCTGGCTTAAGACCGCTGAAGGGAGTCTTACTGCCAAACAGAATACGCTTCACCAATTAAATATTAATTTTGCTAATCTTAATACTGTGATAGTAACAGTCTGATAAAAAAGGCTTTTTGGTTAGTCAGTTTCATGTCACCATAAAGGACTATTCTTTACTCAAGGGGTCAGCAAGAGGAAGTGTATCAGCAGTCTAAGCCCTTTCATGTGATTCAATTCAAAAGTCTATGCAGGATCTGAGGAGCCTGTGAGGCTTATCAAGCATCTCCAAATGCAAGCAGGGCCCAGGTGTTTTGTGGAGAAATTCGTATCCCAGGTACACCATCGCTATCAGTGCTCCAGTGCTGCTGGGAGGAGCCAGGAGTACAGGTCACCAGAGAAGAAGCCGCCCACACGTCCTCACACTACAACTGCCCTGCAAACACTGCATGAATCATCGCGGATGGGCCGCTCTAACATACAAATCAGCCTAGCAGAGCTTTCCCAGTACTAGAGAACGCCTAACAGCCTAACAGTGAGTCAGATACAGTTAAAAGCTGTTACAGTTCTCAGTGCATAAGTCACATGTTAAGGGAGAAATCCATAGGAATTTCATTTCAGTCATTCCATTATTTATCATGCTCACTGGAGCAGAAGAACAATTCTTTTGATTGTGAATAATGCCTGATTGGTGTTTTTTCTATGATTTGGAACAATGAGTTTACATACTGGCCCAGATCATTGTGTGTGTTAAGTTCATTGAGCGAGAAGTTGTGTATAGCTTTTGTGAAAGGCGGGCTTGGTCGGCACCTGTCCGTCGAGGTCGAAGGCCAGGCAGGCGATGCCGTGCGTGTGCACGTCCTTCAGGATGGACACTGTCTGTACCGTGTATGAGTCCCACACGCAAATGTAGGGTTCCTTGCCCACCTGCCCCGTGGCCACCAGTACACGCTCCGGATGCAGGGCCAAGCTGGAGACAGACCGAGAGAAAGGGAGTGAGAGTTTGATCAGTGTTTCCCAATCCAGTGTTCGGGGACCTGCAGTCCATCCATGCTTTTGTAACTGGACTATCTGGCGGGGAAAAGAAAACTGGAAATGTGGGAGCAAATCACTTGCCATGTAAGAAACATTCATCTACCTACAGTTTTTAAATTGAAATTTTCTTTTTTTTTAATGTATCATACCACTATTTTGTTTACTGTTCACTTTGTTCTCTGGTGACAGCATCTGATGTTGTGCTAATAAAACTCCTAGAAGTGCTGCTGACAGGGAGAGAGAGAGAGAATGAGGCGCCTGGCAGAGCGGCTACGACGCGTAAAAAGCGTCTCTCCGGCTCCTTCTGACCTGCACCACAGACAATGGGCGCCATTTAAGAGCCATTGGCTTCAAACACTTAGCAAGCAGCATATTAATTACAGAATTCTGGAGAAAAACTAAATGATAATGTTAATTCCGAAAACAAAAGACAACTGCAGTGCTGTCTGACGTTTACAGTGACTGGCAGTTTCTCCTCTGTGCCTTCAGGCTGAATCCTTAGGGACGTCACCCCAGGCAGTGACTTTCAGGTCATTATATCCTGATCATTTTTTTTCAGCTGATAGTCTGTAGTTACAAGAAGGCAGCTGTGGAGAACACTGGGGCACCTGGTTGGTAACAGATGTGCTCGTCACCGTTGACGTGTACATGGTTCAGGAGACCCTTCTCGCTGTTCTGCATTGACACCTGCCAGTAGATACACCTGTGATACGTTTGTATAGACTGCCAGCAGAACTGGGAGGAAGTGGGCTTCTGGCAAAGTGAAAATCTGCACAAAAGGAGCAGAAATAAGCACATGGTGACTGCAATGCCTGCCCTAGACTCCTTATGAATGGTGCTTGGCCTCGGGCCATGAGCTCCAGTTAAACTTCACATTTGATTTGCATCTATCTTTGCCATTTGTGGCTCCAGAGGCCTCAAGCAATCTCTAACAAATGAGGAAGAGGACAGCAGACTGCTTTGCAAATGGAGGGGACAGGGAATGGGGTGGTACCACGAAAGTCATCCCGTGGGGAAAACAAGGGGTACCCATCTGGGTAACTCCGACACGGCATCAGGATGCCCGTGTTACACCCACATGGGAGTACTGTGTCGCATCATTAATAAACGGAGCCGGCCTGCCCTTCACACTGGTTATACTGGCCACACTGGCTTTCAGGCTTGAGATCTGGAGTCCAGCAAAGTGGCTATTATACATCCACTGACTTTTGATGCTAAATGAGCAAACGCCTGGCATAAGAGCATAGTTTCCGCTTTACTACAGTTGTTATTTGCTCCTATGGCTCCAGGGAAACTATCACTATTTATGCAGCAATAGGCACACAGTTATTTCACACCGGACTTGTGTTTTTCTCAGTGAGACACATGAATAATTGAAGAATACGCCTAAAAGCTTTCTTTTAGCACCTGGATAGAAATAAAATGAAAGAGTGCAGTTCAGACTTGTGCTATGTACCGGTGTGAATAACATCCAGCAATTAGTAGCAATTCATTGTCTGGGTATAATTCACCAATTCTCATCTGTTAGTCAAATTAAATTCTCCCCTATTGCACAACTCAACTGCAATTCTGAGCACACTTAACTCCGCTCATTAAAACATGGGAAAAGACACCCCCGTTTGCCATTGCTTGACAAGGTGCAATGCTCTGCTAGCAGAATCCAATATCAGCCCATTAGAGACTTTGCACTTTTCCTTCACTGAAGTGTTCTTACAGCACTCACCAAATATGAACATGTATTAGCATTCACTACATGTTTAAGCTAAACGTTTTATGGGGACATCCATCTCCCACATGCATATTCTGGTCAAGGTCATGGGAGGAGTGAGCATCCACCAAGGAGAGGATGTCAGTCCATCATGCACATGTAACTGATATACTACAGGGAATTCAGAGGCGTCAATTATCCCAACTGCATGCTTTAGACCACAGGAGGAAGCCTGTGCAACATGGGTAGAACATGTGGAGACACACGCAGACAGAAGAGGAAGGATTTGTTGTAGCCATTGAACACAGTGAAATTTGTAGTCTTTGAGTCTGAGAGGTATGAGACAAACTGTTTTACCCAGTGTGCCGCTTTTTAGGGGCATTATTAATTTGATATTTTGTATGCGTGTCATTGATGCTGACTAAACTGCTTCTGACAGTTAATATTTCAAAATTCCTCTAGAGAGAAGTTTTTCAGCATATTTGATGCGCCACATTTCTTATTTCAGAAACTTAAGGGGACTCTGCATTTCCTGACCCATAAGACTTACAGTAACACCATCAAAACCTTTATGATCTCTTGGCTATCAGGAAGAGTTGAGACTCCTTTTCCCGACATAATACTTGATATTTATCCCTGTTTTGTTCCTTAAGCTTGCTCTTTCCCCTGCACTGCAGACTGGATTCTGACAATTGTTGCCATTCTAAAAGCCTGGATTTCAGGCCTTGTGAATTACAGTATAGCACAGAAAACAGGAGAACAAAAACGCAAATGTCTCAGTTTTGGTGGAAAAGATTTCCTACAGGGTCTGTGTCAGAAGATTGTAGTTCTCCTTTTGTTGTTGTTGCTCATTTGGACTGAAATTTGTAATCAAGGGATGTCATGTTCTCATTACGAATATTACAGTGAGCTGAGATACATTTATGTCTTACAAATGAGAATTATTGTCTGGAGCTCCCTAACCCACCAAGTCCTACCACACCCCGCTGGGGAGGATTCTGCTGAGCACGGCTTAGAAAGAAGGCCTTTGGGAAGGAAAGGCAGAATGCTGGGGGGGTTCCCGTTCTTAGTTCCACACTAATCCATGACACAATTCCATTGTAGCCACAGGAGGTAAAGGGTGAGTGAGGCTCAGAGCTTCCTGGGTGTGACAAGCCAACTGCAGAATGATACATGATGGGGGAAGCAGCAAGACTCAGGAAACACTGAAGGACTGATTCTTATGGGCTTTCCTGTCCTTTCTCAACATCTTCATGCAGCAGGTTTACTTCCCTATCCAGGGATCCCCCTGCACCATTTTAAGAGGACCGCTGGACCCTTAGGGGTGTTTAACTTCCAAACAGACATACAGTACATGCATAACCTGAAGTGATCCTCAAATGTGCCAGCAAAAAATCTCGCAAAGAGCCAGAGCTTCTGGGTGGCATTAAGCTTACCCATATCTCCCTTGTATTGAATATACTTCACAACCCAGTTTCTCTGCTAAGAATTATATAACCATATTTAAGCTCCACTGGAAAAGAATAGCTCTGCAGGAGCTCCTGGCTTACCCACCTCACACAAAGCTTAGCACACTGTGAAGAACAACAGTGTGGTATGCCACAAAATCCCCTCAACAGGCCGCTCACGGTGCGCTTACTGGTAGGGCTGTTGGCACAACATTCAAAGGTCATCGAGGTCTTCATCTCGAGCTCACTGTGAGCTGCTGATGCCACATGACTTGAAACCTCACAACTAGGATGGAAGACCCAGAGCTCATCTCATGCGTACTGCCTTTCCCTGCTGGTTCAAGCCGATAAATCCCATAAGAGTGGTCTCATAATTTAACTCTTCTGAGTCAGGATTCAACTCTCTGCTTTGTTAGGGCAACAGGCCGCAGAGCAGAGATTTTGATTGTGTTGCTCAGCTGCTTCAGTCTGATGCAGAGCAGTAAATTGGTTTCATGCTGAGCAGAGATGCTTCATTGATTATTTTGGCGAAGCACTGAAACACTGAAGTGCTCAAGGGGTCAGTCTTGTCATGCCATGCAGCAGAATCTGAGAAACACAGCGCTGTGGCCTGCAGCTGTTATACCAAAGAGTCCCATGGTGTAACATTTAAAAACAGGAGGCAGGGCTCTCTGCATCCTGGCCTCGCTGCACAGCCACTGGCAAATTAGCAATACTCTGCTGATTCCTTGCAGGCACAGCGCGGTACTAAGAGATCATTATGAAATCACTGAAAAGAGCAACAACAGCAATTTACACTGCGTTTGACAAAATCCATGACATCAAGTTAAAACAGTCCAGACATTTGCAACAGGAAAGCACCTTGCAAAAATGACTTTACATTTCTTAGTGGTCAGTCATGCAGTAAAGGGACGTGCATGCAAGACTGTGACTGACTGGCTGCCCAGGCATTGAGGTCGAGGGGCTGCAGTATTAAAGAGCTTCTGGCAGCTGTGCAGGCAGGCAGCCTGGCTACATGCATGCAGCGCTGCTGGAGAGAGTCCGCCCTGCTGCCCGGGGGGGCCCCTCTGGCTTTTTCATTAGTGCGGAAGCAGCACAGTTCTAGCAGGAGGATAATCCTTCTGAGCTCTAATAAAATCAAATCTGGATAGGGGGACAGATGGATGGGCGTAAATCAAGTGCTTTAAACTGCAAAAACGCCCCCCATGCATGTGTAAAAGGTTAAGCAGGAGCACTGTGGATCTTGTCTTTTCTCAGACAGAACAGACTGGATCAAACCCTCCATGCCACAGAGCAGAAGGATAGCTGTGAAGCAAAGTCCAACCCACCCCCCTATAAAACAGGTTAAAAGTTCAGGTAATATAAACGAACAAACAACATCCCCAAACATCACTGCAGTCTGTGTGACCTGCTGTTAGACAAACAGCTAAATGGGGTAAAGAGTGCACCTTCCTTTCGACAGTGATCTCCCCGCAGCTCATAAATTGCACAGTTCTGACACATCGCTACACCAAATATGCCTTTGCTCTTCTGAGACGTTTGGACATAATAAAATAAAGTTCCTAAATGCAAATGCTTCCAAGGTAAGTGGATTCACAAACTCTAAAAACTCAAGGAAACACCTCTGAATTTCATATTGCACCAACATCTAATTATTCCCACGGATTGCCTCTCAGCGATCTCATTTGTATTAGTGCTCTTAAGTGAGCTGATCGTCACAATGGGCACCCTGTGCTGTGAGCCGCTGGTCTTTTAGTGCTCTGTAATGGCTGAGCTGGGGCAGGATACGCCCTGGGACTCGCTACCGACATTGAGCTAAGAGCAAGGAGGGCATCACTGTGTAGAACTCCATGAAAGTGTTCACAACAGCAAGAGCTTCTGATAGAATGAGAGGTTTCTGCTGCAACTTGGGGATTTATCTCAGGGTTTAAAAGTGACTGTCTAAAATTTATGTTAAAGGAGGTTAAAGGAAAATTCTATGATTCTATGTAAGAAAAGTAAATGAATGCTCACCGTATTTGTACAGTTCAAAACCACAACAAAAAAACAACAAATGAAATGTGACATTTTTTATTCAAAGATATTAAGTGTGCCCCCTGTCCCCCACCCCCGCCTTCCACGGACAAAAGTGAACAAATGACAGACACTGGATGTCATGATACTTTATAGCCAAACCCATAAAGGCACAAATATGTTTACTGTGAAAATTGATATTTGAACAGTTATATAAATGGTTCGCAATTGATTGTGTGCAATCTAATCTCACTAGCAATTCTGAATTTGATTTTAGAGTTCAACCCAAGTGATTTGCAGGAGATACCAAGAGGGTCAGTCCTTCAAGTCTTACAGTGGTGTTTGTAACGTAAGGGACAACCAATTTTCAATACAATGTGATTACAGACAATATAAATATCAAAGTATAATTAGGTGACTTGAAAACTATCAGTAAAAGTACCACTGAAGATCACCGGGCAGCACAGAGGCATCACACCTCCAGGTTATTGGCTTGGCCAAGTTTACATGTTCTCCCATTTTTTGTGTGGATTTTTTCCCACAGTTGAAAGATATCTGGTTCTGCTGAATTGGTCACTCTAAGCTTGCTTTACCCTATGATTATGTCACTCAATGCACATGTGTATGAGTGATTCTCTTGCTTTAAACCATATGACTCCCAGGACAGGATCCAAATCACTAACAGCCTAACTGGATAAGCAGTTTTTGGAAATTACTTGAATACAAAATTAACTGTTTACAAACGTCATGCCAAAGAAGTGCATGCAAAAAAGAACTGATTCACTGCTGCTCTCCTCAGCTGGACTCCTTATTGAAGCCATTTGATTTCCTGCAGTTGAATGTAACGGCAGTGTGCCTGGTTTCGTGCTGCTTCATGGCTTCCTATGTGTATGTTTTTGATGAGATTCACTGGCACGCTCTCTTCCCTGCTTATGCTTTATATGAATGGACAGCATTTGGCTGCAGTGTCCCTCTGGCGCAGCGACATCCTGGCATCAATTACACTTCTATTAGCTAATGAAAGCGGGCAACCCCTTTTAAGGAATGACCGGTGCAGTGGTGCACTGCAGTGTGCTGTCAGTGAGCTTGAAATATGGCCATCCCGTGTAGGGCGGCCATGACGTTTTAGCAGGCATCGCAGAAGATGAGTTCACTGGGTCCATGAGTTCACTGGGTGGCCACAAAGCTGAGTGAGTCCCTGCTTTGGGGAACTCCATGCGGCTGGAAAGAAGCTCTCTGTGATAAACATATCAGAACGTGAGCCATGACCACACACACACACACACACACACACGCAAACAAAACTAAAATATGGATTAATTTTTGCTGTTGTTAAGAAGCCATTTGTTTCTGCGGGTTTGGTTTCTTTTTTGAGCCTTTGTTCACACAGTGGAATTGCTTCTAGCCCCCTCACCTAGTTTGTTAAATACACTAAAGCAGCTCTCACCTTGTCTGCTCCTGCCTGGGATTATAAGCAAGGAAAGGATTAGCACGTTTCTAAAAGCAGGGCGCCCTGACCAAATGTCACCTTGGGCCCCCTGCAAGGGCTGCCACTTCCAGTCTGAAGAAATACAGAATAAGGTGTGATTTGCCATGCGAGGGGTGGGGTTGAGGCGCTCCACCATGGATATAACATTTCTGAGCGTATAATTTATTCTTTTTGCATATTCAAGACCCCCTAGAAAGTGTCGGGCCCCCTGAATCTGCCAGAGTATCCATGTTCCTTCAATGCCCTTGCTAAAACTCTAAAACTCATAGATCATAAAAAGAATATCTAACCCCTCATTGCCACCAAACCGGAATGCTGATCTGCCTATCTGCAACGACAATTGACACGGAAGGGCAAAGTGAAATATGAAAGGTGAAAGAAAAGGACATTCTTCATTTCTTCAGCAGCATTGCAAAGGTTTCCTTCTGGGGTTTGATGAACAGCTGAGGCATGAGAAGCCGGATAATTCCAGCAGGTCAGTTACTGTAGCATGTCTGACTGGCAGCTACAGGTCATGAGGCACTCTCTCAGTGTGCAGAGGCAGGAAACCACACTGCTGCATGCATCACTAACTCTGAGATGTGTGGCTCAATGTTAACCCAGTACCTCCCTCTAGCTGTGCAGTCCAGCACCCACAAACCGCCTACTGACATAACATACAGACTGAAAATGGTGCATGAAGGGGAAGGGGGGCACTATGATGCTTACTAACATGGACTAGCAATCTGAAGATTTCTGGTTTGTGGTCTTGATGTACTTTTGACTGGCTTAACTTGAATTGCTCCAGTAAAATATTCATGTAAATCTGTGTAAATGATTGTTTTAGGTCAAAATATGAGCCAAACATAATACCATTTAAATGCTTCATTCCTAGTTACCAAAACATTTTGTTTTCACTGTGGCTATACCTGTAGGGGGAGCTACAGGAAACTCCCAACCACTTGCATGACATAATTTGCCATATCTTTACTCAGGACAGGCATTAGCCTTACGTTTCATAGCAGAACTTCACTGCTATACCAAGTTGATGCCCAAAATGTCAGCATATGGGATTTAAACCCAAGTGTGAAATTGTTCTTCCTAAAACAACCTTCCAGTATACACTGTTTCATTCACACAAAGCCTGGAGAGCATCCTATCACAAGAAATGAAGGCATTGCATGCTTACCCTTTTTAAAAGTTTAAAAATAGCCTGAAGTTTTGCACTAAAGTGCAATTGCCAACAATCTGCCATGACGCTGGGTATCTCATGTCAAACGTAGGCCATGCTTCTATGAAGAAAGCAGCTGTCCTCTGTCTGCCCTATCAGCAATTGTATAAACAGATAGTAGAGGTGAGAGACAAACTTTGACCGACGATTGACTACCATAACTGCATCTGAATGGCATCATGAACAAACCAACAGTATGCACTATGGTAATATTTTCTCATCTGGAGTTTTGCCAGATGGGAGCAGATTTCCATGGAAACGTTAGCCTGTTCAAAAAACTGGGACATTGCATACACATACTTTAACCTAAGGGCTGTGTACATAGAGCTTGTGAAAATGATCTCTCATTAACTGATTAACAGTATAAATCCCAATGCTCAATGTATTTTTACACTTCATTACACATTAACGACGGAACAACTTGTTTAGATTTTTAGACAAAAAAAGGAACTGATGGGTCTGGTTCATCCTGAGAGGTCCGAAGATAACTTGAGGCCAAACGCTGACTCACAGAACCATGGCCATGCTTTGAATTCTGATGTTCTCGGCTGCAAAGCGCACATCGTGAAGTCTCCAGATAAATTTTCTCTCTCCCTCCATGATCTTTTCATGAATGGACCCCAACATTCTCTACCTCCCCAATTTCATCAAAGCTATTGATACAGTTCATAGACAGTGTCTAAGGTAACTACTTCATTGGCAT
>JAODKF010000030.1:1858987-1869182 GCA_026779585.1 Mormyrus proboscirostris | reverse complement strand
TTCTCTACCTCCCCAATTTCATCAAAGCTATTGATACAGTTCATAGACAGTGTCTAAGGTAACTACTTCATTGGCATACCCTTGTACTGGAAGCAGCATCTGCCTGGAAGCTCTGTCACAACCTAGTTCATGGTAAGCAGCTTGGCATCTAATGAATGAACTGTCGATTGCACCGTCTGTGAGATCTTGGACTGAATGAGCTAAAAGGGTTGGCCAGAAAAAGCTGGAAATACCCTGAATACAAGCACTGATGCATCCCCTCTCTTTAGCAACAGGGTTCTAGAAATGTCGCATGGTTAAGTCCTACAAACATAAGCTTTTTTGTTTTTATGTGTGTGCATACAAATAACACGGCCTTTCAACTACTGATGATTTTTTTATGAAAAATACCTTGTGTTTCCCTTTTCAAGGGCATTCAAGGGTGTAATGACTTTTTATTA
Source organism: Mormyrus proboscirostris (assembly GCA_026779585.1). Lineage (NCBI taxonomy): Eukaryota > Metazoa > Chordata > Actinopteri > Osteoglossiformes > Mormyridae > Mormyrus > Mormyrus proboscirostris. Next base: position 1,868,742 of record JAODKF010000030.1, on the reverse strand, counting down.
TCTGTATCTATTATATTATGCAATAAGATGCAATCTTAGGTGTTTGCTGTTCCACTTGCAGGCTTTCAGATGTGAATGCAAAGAGGACCCCCAGCCTGAGCATGTATATGTCCACACATTTGGTTTCCCACATTTCTGAAAGGGATACCACCTCTGACAGCCAGATTTTTGCTACTATAGATTAACAACTGCAGGTATGCAGTAAGAGAAATGACGATTCTCTTGTCTAAATGCTTCTGCAGAAAAAGCCAAGCCCAGGCTGACTCATTTCTCTATGAAACTGATCAAGACGGAGGTGGAAGGTAAAGAGAGATGAACAATGCAATGGAGGGGCAGTACTCTTCATTAAACACAGCTTTGACAGCCTCATCTGACAGGACATCAGCCACAGATGCTCTGTGGATCTCTCACTGAGTCCTCTGTAGTAATAAACCCTCACCTGACAACTGACTTTGACTGACTCATGGGTTGCTCTGGTCCTGACCCAATACATTTTCCAGGAATCAGAAAAATGAGGAGCTTTGGCAAAGGGCCCCGGCCTGTGTGAATTATATTGCATGACGCAATAAGCAAACCATGCAATCCAAAGACATGCAGTTAGGCTGACTGGTGTCTTTAAATTTAGACAATTTAGGAGTGAGGCTGTGTGTGAGAGTGGATGTCTGTGCCCCGTGATGGAGTGACATCCCTTCCAAGTGCGCTTAGCCAAGCCTTGGGCTCTGTGATGCCTGGGACAGGCTCCAGGTTCCCCTGCTAGCCTGACCACAATACGTTGTTAGAAGAAGGACGGATAGTAAGCTGAATAAATACAATTTTAAATAATATTTTTAAAAATAAAATCTTAAATGTAATAAATAAATGTGATTCATATAAAAATGACTAGATATATCATTTTTATTCTTCAATTCAGGACAGCCTCATGAACTGCTGTGTGTGTAGTGAGGAAAAAACTGTCTGGAATGAAGGAGGAATAAAATAAGTGCAGGAAGGCTCTGATTTCTGTAGTGTGAACTCACTTTACAAGAAAGTTGTTAAATTTGCCTGGATTTCTGTGACACAGAAAATGAAATGAAAAGCTGAAAAGGTGTGAGCCATGAACCTGTGGAAATGGAGACGGAACAGCTGGAAAAATGGCAGGAGCTCATTTTTGGTAAATGTCTAATCTCTTTACAGGTTAGTTCTGTTAAGCAGAAAGAAAGGAAAGAGCACAGTTAGCCACCTAAGGCATGACAATATTTAGAAGACGTACCACGGGCAGTACAGGAAGCTGGGCCCTGGACATAGATATAAGTTGTTGCTGCACTCTGAAGTTCAGCCAATCTCCAGACTGGTGAAGGCAAGCATGAATATGTCCATACATCTGGTTTCCTGCAGCATCAAAGCTCTGATTCCAGTAATCATCAGAACCCTGCAAGCCTTGTCTTCATTAAACCAATCAAGGTAAGATTGTTTGTTTATAAGCACTCTCAGGACTGATCCAGAATTCTATGGTACTGTGCTTATAGCAAAATGAGGACCAGCTGAACTAAGCCTTTGGGGGAACACATGGGTTCCTTTCGCCGCCTAGTATACTGGGCTGCTGGAAGAGAAATAGGCTCAGCCCAAAGTACAATGCCAGTGTCTGAGCGTAGGCCTGACAGCCTGTGGCAGGCTAGCTGGAGCTGTTCACAGACAGTGAGGAGGTGGTACAGCAAACCCAACAATCTAATATTCTTATTTCAGCCACACATAAAGCTGAACACTGCACACGCACAGCGAACACCGAACCAAATTTGGGATTTGAAGAATGTTAAATAATAAATTAAAACCCTGAATACTAAATCATAAAGTCGTTATAAATAACTAACCAATAGCACTGCAAAATCTAATTTCTTTGCATTGTATTTTTACAGCAGCTTCAAGTTATTACACAATCCTAGCGATGGAACCTGAATAGCACCAGAACCTGTCAGGTATGGGTGGTTCACCTCCAATAAATTAGCTTTACCAGCAATCTGATATGAATGAATTGCCTCTGCATTCATGTGTGGAAGTGTAATTAAGTACCTTATGGTCCACAAAAAGGTGTACTTGCGAAAAGTGAAAAATATAATTACTGGGGTATTAAACAAGGATGTAATTAAGTTCCAACGATCACAATTTCCATTGTGATCGTTTGTGTTCCTAAAAAACATAAATGGAGCTGTGCAAAGGACACTACTATATTTTTCTAACATAATGAGAAAGACCATAAGCTAATTCCCAGTGCCTGCCTGATGGAGCACCTCCCTTGTGGGGTTACAGTATGCTTCACCTTATATGGCTTGGCCATTCCACCTGCAGTTCTGACTAGGTAATCTATTTGACGCTAAGCAGGTTTTGGGTCTGGTCAGTACTTGGATGAGATACTAACTAGGAACACTGGGTTGCTGCTGGAAGAGGTGAAGAAGTGGCCAACAGGATACTCCATCCTGTGGTCTGTGTGGATTCCAATGCCCAGTCCAGTGATGGGGACACTGTGCGGTAAAAATGGTGCCGCCCTTCAGATGAAAAGTGAAGTCCTGACTCTCTGAGGTCATAAAAGACTGCTGGGCAGCTTTTGAAAGAGTAGGGATGGTACCTTTAGGTCCTAACTAAAATTGCCCACTGTGGCCCTTTCAAATCTGGCCTCCTAATCATCCCCTATATCTAATCAGTAAATTCTATCCTGCTCCTTCACCACCTCAGCTACTGTGTGGTGAGCGCACTGGCGAAGAAAAGCTGCCGTTGCATCATGCAGATGAGTGCTACACAGTGGTGGTGGTTGAAGTGGCACCCCATTGATTCTGCAAAGTACATTGGGTGTCATGAAAAGCCCTTCATAAATATAACATTCATTCATTTATGGCTTTAATACAATGATGTTTACTAGCTGCAGCCTTACAGGGATACCAGGAGCATTGCATGGTGTTGTAGAGCAGTAGACAGTTTAGTAGTTAAGAACAAGGCCTTGAATAATCCCTATATAGGGCTTGGTATTTCAGCCCAAACATAGAAGCTCCTTTTCTTCTATCCAATTGTGTTTTCTGGGGAGTTTCAGGAAAGAAATTGTCATTTGATAAACAGCACTGAACTCTATTTATACAGCTCACAACCTCAATCTGATGCCTCTGTTTATCTTTAAACAAATCTATTAACGATCCAAATTCAATTTTGGGTTACCTTTGCCCATCTCTCAAAGCCCTTTATTCCAGCGCCTTTTGACACAATGGCAGTGCCAATTCCAGGAAAACATCTGCACTAATGCATTCTGAGGCATTCTCAATCACTCACAGAAACACAGTGTGTAACGATCGAAATACACAGTTCAAGATATCAAAAGAAGCAGTATTACTGTCTCATAAATCATACCAAGAAATATAACACACCTAAGTACATGTTACTTTCCTGTGATCGCTCTCAGTGAACAGATGTGGAATTTAAAATTTACACTGATGAGAAAATCCGGACCTAAATTCCTCTGTGACAGACCACAGTATATATCGCCACTGTAACCTTTAATTTGATATCTTTTATATACTGTGCACTAAACTATGAATTGTATTACATATATATCTTGTTATATATTTACATATATGTTACATATAGTGAGTGACATGTAGTTCTTTATACAACCGCATAACCGGGGGCAGTATGGTGGCACAGTGGTTAGCACTGTGGCCTCACACCTATGGGACCAGCGTTTGATTCTGTGGCATGGCTTTGTGTGTGGAGTTCTCCCCATGGTGTCATGGGGTTTCCACTGCATAACCACAATGCTAATTCAGCACATATGAGAGAGTGTGGCTCGCTCATAGCCCAAAAGGTATGTCTCAGTTCAGAATATGAAACCAGAGATGGATCACCTCTGGAACAGCATTTAAACTGAGCATTCCATGCGCAAGTTAATCCCAGGTTGTGCTCTCGGTCCGCCAATGAATAATGTAGAGGAAAGCCAGCTGACTAGCGGCCATCTCCAAGCCGACCTGCACAAAGAGTGGCGGGTCATCATTGCGTCACTGAAATACTCCCTGTTACCAAAAGGTGAGCCGTAGGGGCAGCTGCGGAGAAGGACCAGGTGGCTGGCTGATACCCAAGGAGCCATTAAAGGTAGAGTACAAAGAAATTTCCGGGCACTATTATGCTTCTATTTATGTGTCAATATACATGCTTGTCAATGAAATAAAGGCCTAAAAATGTGGCTGATGAAAGATCTGTTAAATAAGCTCCTCCCAGTTTTCTGGTATTGCGCTATATTGTCTTTAAATTCTTCTCTAAACAATGTATACTTTTTATACACCATCTCCTTGTTTTAGAAAACCTCAGCTTTGCCCGCCATAAACAGACCGATATTTGGATAGACACAACCCTCCTGGTCTTGTGAAAAGATTCAATGTGGCAATTAATCCTCTGTAGCACCAACCATGCATACTGGCAGGCCAATGGCTTTGAAGACCACTTAGGAATTCAAAAGAGGCTTCTGGTTAACCTTGAGTCACCTGTGTGGGGCTATGAGGTGGGGTGTGATTTTTCGCTTCTGTTGGGTTCAAAAATAGGACAAACAAGCACAGGGAGTGTTTCTCGTTAACAGGATCAGTCAAAAACACTCTGCTGTTTAGAGAGAAATGCAGCAGATAAGACAGGGGGACACCCACTGCGTGTTTCAGGTGTAGCTATTAATTCTCAGCCTCCTGAAAAAAATGTCACCTTGCACCCCCCTCCCCCCCACTAAGGTTGTCACTTTCAATATTGAGAAATACAGGTTCCCCCCAGAAAAAATTGTAAAGTGTTTTATATTTTCATAATAGAGGCCCCTATAAAATGCTGGGGCCCTTGAATTTGAAAAGATATCCATACCCCTTCAATACCTCTGATTCAGGTTACCCAATTAAAACACCACAAAGGAGTGCAGATGAGTTCAGTAATTAAGACCCACGATCCTTTGCCTGAATCCATAAGAATCATTCTTGCCATAGCTATCCCTCAAGTGGCTCCCCCCATTTCCATGAACACGAGCGAGAACCACGCAGGGACCCCAAAGCCAGAATGACTGATTTCCAGCAAAACACTTCAACTCCTGTTCACCCATTTTCATTTGGGAAAAATCCCCATCTCATTGACTCACTCTAAGAATTGGTGCCATAATTAATTATCTGTTCCACAAAAGTGCCAGCCATGATTGTGAATATTCAATGGAGAAGAATATGCAGCTCTCTGTGAATGAGAATGTTATTGTGCCAAAAACAGCTAAATAGAAATGCAAATAATGATTCTTATTAGACAGAACAACTCACTCAAATAAATATGGATAAGATCTAAAAAATAATAACGTGTAATGATTTTTCAACATTTTATGCGCCTAGTTAAACATATAGGCTAACTACAAAATTACTAATATCTTCTATTAGTTTGGTCATTCCGGACACATGCTTGGTAACAGTTAACTCACCGGAGGAAACACTAAAACAGTTACTGGACAGAACAAGTTGAACTAATAAAAAAGAAAGTTGACGGACGCTCAAAATAAATCGAAACCAAATGTACACCGCTGCACTGCCGACAACTTGCCGGGCTCCGTCGCTGTCCAGCTGCCGTAGCTCCTGAACGTTAACCCTGCCACGGCGAGCCGGAACATTCTTGGCTATACTTCAACATTTTTCCATTAACGACCCCTTCTCAAACAAGGGGTCCCTTTTCTATCATTTCAAACGCATCGCAGGCATAAAATAAAGTAAATATTTGTTCTCCTTTACCGAAAAAGACGAACGGACGTCGCCGCGGACACCACAATCCATTAAGCGCAGCGGCGCGAGCGCCGTTTGAATCTCCCGAAGCGGGATTACCTGATTATGTCATCGTTGTGCCCCAAGTAAAATTTCTGCTTGTGCTCCCTTGAGTTGTAAACTACTCCCACACCGGCCACGAAATAGACTATTTCCTTTGCCGCCGTGTAGTACAGGTTGTTGCGGCACTGATGTCCCCGGTAGCCGTAGACCCATTCAAGCCGTAGATGACAATTCGGAGCTGTTCTGTCAGCCATGTCCGTAATTATTTTCCCAGACTCTATTTTCTGATGTTTGTTCATTCACCACACAAACCTTCATTCAGTCCTTGGATGGCTGGTTTTGGTATCAACACATATTACACTTTCCAAATGAATGTCTGTGAATAAAACTAAACATTTAAATGCCTGAAGTCCAGTGTGCTTTCAAAAATACTATAATTGCATCTTCTGTTGATTCCGGGGGACACTAGGCTTTTTAAATCAGCCAACTAACACTTTACAGCTACCGATCGCCTCTCTACTTCTACCCACTCCGGACCCGTGCAAGCAGCTCTGCTGAAGACTGATTCCAGGTCCTGTCAAATCCTATAAACATGGAGTTTTCGCATTACTTTACAAGCACCGCCCTGAGCGACGCCTTCACCGCTGAATGATTAATAGTCTGACCAATCAGCATCTCTATAGATCCTAGCGCAAATGAGAGAAAGTTCGCCGACCAAAGACAGACCACGATGGGACGGATTTATTTCCACCCAGTTATCACAGTCTTTCACCAATGATGTGCCTTGCAGAAGCAGTGACAACTGTCTGTCTGAATAGTGAAGGTGTAACTATTCCCATGCCAGCTGCGAGTACAAAAAACTATGAATGTATGCAATTTAGAATCTACGCGTGTGTTTCTTACTTAGTAAAATGATTTTACTCATAGTGCTGCGTAAATACTATGCATACCTAATATTTCTGGTACCGGGTATATTTTACTGAAACGTACTCTTAGTAACCGTTGTTGCTAAGGGATGCTGCTGATATCTTTCGAGTATCTTCAATGAACGCTAAATAGCTAGCGATGACTTGAGATAATAAAGCATATAAAGCATTTTTTCCGAACCACTTGTGGGCTCATGAAGGTTTATTTCCACGTGCAAGTAATTTTTCCACTGAATATTTTGGCCTTTCTTGCAGCGGAAATCACACTGAGTGCGTAGACGCAAGCATCGTCCTTGTAGGTTTTATTCTTAACCCTTGTTAAGTCAAGCAGTTTTTCTAAATAATTTTTCGATTCTGAAATTTGAAAGAACTACGAGGCGACGATTGTCAGGTAGCAACTTCTAATTAAACGTTGAGATATTGGGAATATATTATCGCTTAGAAAATGAAAGGTTACAGTTATACAATGTAATCTATATCACATGGAGATAATTTAAAGGACAGTCTTCACAGTGCAAATTCAGAAGATGCGGTAACCTACTGTCCAAATGATTGCATGAATTAAAGGTTGAAATAGATAACAAACCACCATAAAACAATTGCGGCCAAAGTTTCCAATCAACTACAGTATGAGCCCCCTCTACAGCTGAATTGCTCAATGTCAAAAATTATGTGCCCATTGTGTCTGCTACACATACATCAAAACTGATAGGTCGCGAAAATTCCAGTAAAATTAAGTTCAACCTCATAGAAAGTATATTTTTTACAATTTTTAAAGTGTATATTTTACAAATCTCTAGTAGAATACAAGCCATGTAGTAACAGCATTGGCTGATCCAGAAATATAAAAGCTACGGTACAATAAATTATATTGCACCTGGTAAAGTGAAAAATAAATCAACCGATTGACCACCACCACAACTACAGCTACCGAAAACTCCACAAATCAAGTGAATCAATGAATCTTAAGGAGGATTTTATATTCATTTTGGGACTGACAGGCGAAAACCTATGCTAATGCCATTTTATAATTATAGTTTTTGTTGCTAGATTATACATGTAGTGCAATCACATATATTTAGTATAACATTTTAAATAACTTAAATCACTTAGAAAAAAGCTAAAGGAGTTTTTATTATGGAAGGAGAAATTATATGTATTTCGTTTTTTATTTTGGACAGGCATATATATAGATAGCCTATATCTGCCTAGGACCATTAGGTCCTCCGTTGCTGGGAGTGACAGGACGCTATCTCTCCTGCAGAGGGCTGTTTATAGCTAGCTAAACACCCTCTGCTAGAATTAGCACCTAACCTGTACGGAAACATTAATATAACGAAAATCACTTTCTAAATAAAATGGAGGTGACTATGGATCCCCTTTTTCTTGCATGGAGTTATTTTAGGAGACGTAAATTCCAACGCTGTTCGGACATCTGCACTAAAATACTTAAGGAAAGCCCATACGATCAGGTAAGTTGTAAACTCGCGAGCAAGCACAGGATTTGTGTAATCCTGTTATTTAAGACAACGAGGAGATGTATATAAGTGTAGCTCAAAATGATCTGTAATTAATCTAAATTATGCGTGTCATCTCGACGTATATGTTTAACTTATTTGCATGTTATATGCCTGCTGATTAAACTGGCATGCTCATGAAACTTTGCTTTATTTTACCGATTTTCTTCATTTTTTTTCCTCCCGGCGGTGCACTTTCATTTCATTTCAATCAGTTTCCTTTCCATTCCTGATTGTTTACTACATTTTCACGCTATCATTCAGGATGCTGATACTGCGTCCTTTCTTTCTGAGGTAACACTTTTGTCTGTTTTGACTGTTTTGTTTGTCTATGTTGCGTTTTAACCATGCGTTAAGTTTATAACTTTCCAAAAATAACTGTCACCTTTCTGTTTTAAATATTTTTTCTTGTCGCATGTTCTACGGTGATTGTACCTAGTAATACATAAATGGATAAATAAATTAATGGTTCACCATATAGTAATATGCGAACATTTCTGTATTTACTTTGAAGTATTATAAACGAACAAGGGAGGCAGGATATGATTTTTGTTTATATGATATATTTTTCGAAATGACATGTTTGTGAAATAGTGTCTCCATTCACATTGATAATTCTGTTTCTAAAGGATCAGGTATTTCATTTAACCTAAAGTTGTGATTACTCAGTTAAATTATTAAATGAAATATTTCAACAGAATTTATAAGGATTCATAGTAATGATATTATTGGAATAATCATGTTTACTGTAGATTAAATTGGATTGGAGTGTATCCAATACATAAAATCTTGGTTTCCTGAGTTGAGGAAGACTATGAAATAATTATACTGTTTCTAAAGCAGCCATCTAAATGATTACCTAAATATTTTCAAATCATATTCCTTTTTAAATTTTTAGTGTTTGTATAGGAACAATAAATTTATCAAATAAATCAGTTTAAAACTAAACTCAGTCATTATTTTCAGGTTGCCCAGTTATGTCTTGCAATGGTACTCAAATGAAGTAATAATTAATGAGCTTTACAGTATTTCAGAATTTCGGTCATAGCTGAAAAAGCTCCATCATTTGTTTTACCTTTACAAACATACTTGAGAACATAGACAGATCAAGGCTGCTGTATCTTGTTGCGTGACGTTGTAGCAGCTAAAGCTGAAAGCACAATTGCTTTGTACAGGCAGCCTGGAGCCTGAAGACCCGTACGCTCACGGAGATGGTGTACGTGGACGAGGTAGAGGTGGACCAGGAGGGCATTGCTGAGATGCTGGATGAGAGCTCCATCGCCCAGGTCACTCGTAAGTGCAAGTTTCTTCTGCGAAACCATAGGGCAGTATAAGATTGAGGAAAACTGCAGTTTCTCTGGTTAAGATTTTACCCTGGATTTTCTTTAGTGAGTAGTGGTGTGCTGTGTTATTTGTTGTTAATGCAGTGTTGTTAATGCAGTGTTGTTAATACAGTGTTGTTAATACAGTGTTGTTAATGCAGTGTTGTTAATACAGTGTTGTTAATGCAGTACTGTGTTGGCCCATTT
>JAODKF010000030.1:1822496-1848689 GCA_026779585.1 Mormyrus proboscirostris | reverse complement strand
AGTTAGTTTCTACTTGTCCTGTGTATTTAGTCCGCGTCTTTCCCCAGTATGTCAGATCAGTCATTAATGTTTGTCGCTGTATGCTCCCTCGTCCACCTGTTTTCCCGAATGAAACCCTGTTTACCCCCGTATTTTGGCTTGCCTGCCTTCTTCCCCGCTCGCCTGCCTCCCGGGTCAAAACAGTTGTTGCTGTGAATGTGTTAAATTTGTAGATTAAGGTCTAATTTAATCTCCTCATACTTAGATGATTTTAAGATGATTTCATTCACTTTTCCCACTCTACTCAAACAAATTCCCTAAGTTATCTGTGGAAAGAATACTTTTGAAACAACTAAACTGAAATTTACATTCATTGGTCTATTTATACAGACTGATACTTTTGTTGAAGTTTACCAACACCAATGTCATTTCACCAGAATTTCCATTCTGACAAGAATTTTAACAGATGGTAACTGAACAATAATTATAAAAATAAACAGAGTATAAATGCTTTCATTTTGTTATTTTTCCTCTATGCTCAAACTTTACTTATCTTGTGCAAGCATTGAGTCTCGCTGTTCTGTTAAAACAACACAGGATGGACTCAAAGTCCATTTTCTGAAAACACTCACAGCAACTATGAAAACTATTGAGGCGGAATCACATTAAACTAACAGTACATATATATTATCAGTAGAAATGAGAAAACGATGCACACAAAATTAATATGAAATAAAATAAAAGCAAAGATTCTAATCGATGCTTAACCCTTACATACAATTTGTAACTAGGTACAGGAGTAGCTACCATTTTAATTTCTTTGCTCATTCATAATGTAAACATGTGGCTGGACAGGAAACCCAAGTACAGGCAGATATTTCAAGCTAAGGAGTCTTACAGTCCTGCCGCTTGTTGGGTTTGCAGTCGGCACTCTGTGCGTCTGTCTCCAGCTCATTCTGCCCAATCAGCATGGAGTACATTCCATCTTTGGAGACCATCATAGTCGCATGTGAGAGAGCTTCCTGATTCCTCCTTCTGTGTGGGTCTGTGTAAAGTGAGGAGAAAGTTCCTGTTGTCGACTTTGGCCCTACTCGTTTGTTTTTTTTTTTTTTTTGGAATATTTTGACAGACATGCATTGGGAGCATTTCCCAGTTATGCAATTAACCAGTAAATCTGAATCTGAAGAACCTGTAACCTGTAGACTTTGTTTAATTATCTCAAACTACCACTAAATGAATTTCAGAAGCACTGATTGCCAATTAATTATGTGATCATTTCGGAGAGTACTTTCTACTCATAGGATGAATATTCTTGGTAAAATATTTTCCCAGGTGTTTCAAACATTATTCTGTTACTTAACAAATATACCACCCTTGCATTTTAGAGACCCGCCATTTCTGATCTAGCCAAAATTAAAATTATGCAAAGAGTTTCATCATCAAAGTTAAAACTACATTTTTTTCTATGAATAATTAACATGATTAACACTACATATTGGGATAAAATACATTAATGAAGAATAAAAAAAACTTGCATGTTTTAATTGGTAATATTCACAAACTAAATAATGTAAATATGTGCTAAGACTGAGACTAGAATTAATAAAAGCCAAGCACTTTAACCAAAATGCATATGGCCAGAACTGATAAAACGTGGTTCACTGTATTTTACTTTCCGACCTGCTTTAATTAATATCTCAAAATTAATTTATATCCCGAAAAGCAAATGTACTTAAAACAGGAAAGCAGTCTCATACTTGAAACCAAAACCTGGTTTTAGCGGTATTTATGCTTGATCTATTCGAAACTCCATCGTTATTTTCGCCGGGCGCCGTGGCGTGCGCCTGTAATCCAAGCTACTGGGAGGCTGAGGCTGGCGAACCGCTTGAGCTCAGGGGTTCTGGGTTGCCGTGGACTATGTCGATCGGGTGTCCTCGCTAAGTTCGGTATCGATATGGTGTCTCTGGGGGAGCCCGGGACCACCAGGTCGTCTAAGGAGGGGTGAACCGGCCCAGGTCGGAAACGGAGCAGGTCAAAGCCCCCGTGCCGCTCAGTAGCGGGATCGCGCCCGTGAATAGACACTGTAGTGCAGCCTGAGCAATATGGTGGAACCTTGTCCTTTTAATAATATTTTTCCTATATGTTTTTACAATATTTTTATTTAGTTATAAAAAAATAGCAAGTACAATATTTTCATTTTCTCTGCTATTACTTTTGAGAAAGTAACACGTCGCCTTGAAATTACTGCACCGCCTATCGGAGGCTTAGTGTAGGTTCATCACTGCTCAGATGCATCAATATCAAGATCCACTAGGTGTTGCTACTACAATTTTACGCTATCAGAAACGCAAGAGCTCACTTGTTGAATGTCACAACTTTTGACGCCGTGTCAACAGTACACGTTTCCTGGGGAGTTCGTAATATTCGATGCTTCCTCTTTGTCGGTTTATGCTCACAGATGAGCAAGACGACAAAATTGCTTCAAACAACCTGTCTCATGTGCTCATGTGGCAATCATGCAGACACGAATTATTCTTTGCCATACTGCTTGTTTTGTATATACATCTGTTCCCAGTGGATTAGTCAATTTTCCATCTGTAGTCTAAATAGGACACTGAGTTGCACAAGAAGGCTTTCCCCCTAGACAAGGCACGGTTTCGCGAGCGGGACATTGCTCTTGAACCTTCGGAATACAGCAGATAGCGAAGTGTTTCCGGGTCCTGTGCAGGGTAAAGATGGAGTCTTTAACAGCGCGCTGACACTCGGGGATTTAGTCTGTTTCACGCTTAACTTCAGATGAGTTAGACTCAGTGACAAGTTTAACTACGGATCACACAGAGTGCTGCGTAGCGTCTTAATCTGCTCCGACTGCGTGGAGTGGGGGAAGTTGCAAAAGTTTTTGCCCAGAAGCGCACGCAGGCTCTTGGTTCACTTTATTATCGCCGTGCCGTTTGGCAGGCGTAAAATCATATCTAAAGGCTGTCGAACGACGAGGCGGGGTAACGGCATAGCAAAAATAAATATCTCTAAGTGAAATTGGGAGCTGCGGCTGTCCTGTCCAGCCGGTGGAGTGTTAATGCCCAGGCGATCGCACGGACATAAACGAGAGGAGCGCGGGTCTGCTTATAATAAACTGCAAGACAAAGGTCTCGCAAATAGGCGCTGCTAGCAGCTAGCCGGGGATTCACCGCCTGCTGTGATCCCAGACCTCCGCTAGGTCGAAACAAGTTATCGGGAAGTTCTCTGGATTGAATCAGCCACTTAAGTAAGCTGTTCGGGGGAGACGCGCAATGTCTTTGGAGGACTACGAGCGGCACTACGGCTCGCTGAACTCCGAGTTCGGCGGCGAGCCGCTGGAGAGCGACGGGAGAGCCGCGCCGGCGGCGTACAGCGGAGAGGAGGAAACCCTGCATTACATCCCCATACGGATCCTGGGAAGAGGCGCTTTCGGGGAGGCCACCCTCTACAGACGGAGTGAGGTAGGATGCACTGGCCCATCCAGGGCCTTGCGTATGAACTGCAAATAGATTTAATGCATGCATTCTTTTTGATATTATTTTAACTGCACACCTTTTGTACAAACTGATAGTCTTAGTTACTAAACAGGTTTAACAACTTACTCTACATGATCTTTTTAATTAGAAAATATTGAGTCCATCCGAGGGGAGGAATTTAGTATTTGCCCCTCTCACCTTTAAGTAAACAATCCCCAGTAAGTATCAGCAGGGTGTAAACAGTAAATGACTCTTTACCTCCCCAGTTCACGGCAAACCTTCAGATAAAGTGGTTGCGTGGACGGAATTTTCTATGGGACGTCAAACCCAGTGGTGGAATGCAGCGCGCCTGTCATCGATTAGAAACCCTGTAATCAATTCAGATAATACATTTTGTGAGCTTGTTAAAAATGTAATGTACTTTAAGGTAAGGTCCTTATAAATAGAAGATGGATAAGAGCGAACTCTGTTGGGACCCCGGACGGAATTATTGCTCTCCAGATGCATTACAAAAATACATTAAGCCCCCTCCCCCATCCCATGAAATAAATAATAAATAAGAACGTGTTAGTACAGGTAGATGGTACAAGATAAGTAACGCTGCTTTGGTCAGATGTATATTTAAAAATCGAGGAGATATTCAGTTAGCCACTGAGGCGATTTGTCTGATATTCTCTTCATTTCCATCTTTATGTTTAGTTATTTATATGACATGTATATTGTATATGTGTGTACGTGCGTGCTTGTTTGATTGTACAGCATTTAAAATATTCTTTGTGGACAAGGATCTGGTCAGCTGTCTTGCAGACAGATGGATAATTAATGTAGTTAATTATTTAAAATGAGCCCAAGTTATGTGTGTTTGGTATCAAGTGTGAGATGTTTATAAGGCATTTTTAATTTCTCTGTTAGTATCATTTGACTGGTGACATGGAACCGGTGAGAAATGAGAGATAAGGAATGAACTTCATTGTATGGGCTATTGGAGTGGCATTTGGCTATGTTGGTTGGCTGTGGTTGGCAGCCATGGTGATTCCTCTCCACCACGCAGGATAACTCGCTGGTGGTGTGGAAGGAGGTAGACTTGAACTGCCTCTCAGACAAGGAGCGCAGGGACGTGATGAACGAGATCAGCATCCTGTCCATTCTGCAGCACAACAACATCATCGCCTACTTTAACCACTTCATGGACAAGAACACTCTGCTCATTGAGCTGGAGTACTGCAATGGTGAGATGGACCCAGTAACCTTGTTCCTCACTAGAAAAAAGATATCGATTTGTACCTTTGCTTGTCATTGGGGTTGTACCCTCAAGGGTCTGCCAGTTATACCCTATAGCTATAGGTAAATGTACCTTTTAGTCTAATTTAAGGTACAGAAATGGACTCTGAGGAACATCCGCAAGGTACATACAACATTAATGTACCCCCAATGGTGCAAAACTGTTCCTCATAGTACATTTCTGTTCCTTAAAAGGTACAATTATCTACAGTTATAGGATACAAATGGCAGACCCAGTGACAAGAACATGCAAATTGGTCATTTTTTTTTCTTTTCTTTCTTTCTTTTTCTGACAGTGTAGGCAATCCAGAAATCCAGTGTATCCAATCTTATCCAGAAAGGGCCATTGTTTGTGCAGGTTTTCACTGCAACTCCCTAATTAGTCCTCACACCTGGGTTTGAACAGCTGACCTAAAGGTTATCCCAGAAACCTGCATACACTCTGGCCCTTTGAGGATAAGATAGCCCACCTTTGTTTTAATGCAACTAAAGCAGTGTTTTCTAACATGGTCCACATTTGTGCTCCTGGCAGGGAGCTGGGAGGGTGCAAAAATGCGGACTGTCTGGCAGGGAGGGGTGCAAAAACGCGGACTGTCTGGCAGGGAGCTGGGAGGGTGCAAAAATGCGGACTGTCTGGCAGGGAGCTGGAAGGGAGCAAAAAAGATTGTCTGTCCCTGACGGCCGGGTTGGGAAACACTGACTAGAGCATTGGAGTTAAATGGTAGCATTCAGAAGCTGCTATGTCATGCTGCTTCTTTTCTGTAAGGAGGAATAACATGATAGGATGATTCACTCGGCTTCCTGTTGACCTCGTCATCAAGTTAGCCCTCAATTTCCGCCCTGGCTTCCAGGCTCACAGATTTTCTCAACCATTAGCAGAGTCTTATGAAATGTTATATATGATGATTTTTTTTTTAATTTCAGGAGGAAATCTTTATGACAAAATCAACCAGCAAAAAGGGCAGCTCTTTACAGAGGAGGTAATGCCTCATCTTCTTCCCCCTAACTGACCTGCTGTTCTCACTCACTCTCCTGTCTTGTGTCTCGCAGCAACACTGGATGCTCCCTTGCATTTCACCCTCATGTAGTAGGAACCCAGTCCTCATGTTGTTCTGATCTGACTGGCTTTTCAGATGTTAGGTTCTAATGACCGCTCCGGCTCCAGTGCTGCCTCACATTTGTTACCGGTCCCAAACACAAAGTTCATTCTAGCAGCACTATGTTAACTGGCTCCTTCATAGCTGTATGTATGTGATGCATTATCCACCCGACGTCTGTGTCATTGTGGACAAAAGCATCTGCTAATTAAAAAAGTCCTAATATAAACCTAAGTAAAAAATGTTACTGAAGTTCTTTTGCATAATCAGTATCAAGTATGTTTACTGCTAGATTAAACTCTTTCCCAAACACACGTCTTGCTTTTAAATAAGACTTTGTTGTTAATTTTATCTTAGTGAGCAGGAAATTATTTGGAATCTCTTACTACGGATTCTTCTATCCTTATGTGCTTGTAAATCCTCTCTGTTTATGATACTTCGCAGGTTGTCATCTGGTATTTGTACCAGATAGCTTCAGCAGTGGCTCACATTCACAAAGCAGGGGTCCTTCATCGGTAAGTTAGTCGACCGTGTGGTTTATAGTTATGGAGAAAATAAACTAGCTAAGGAAATCTAAAACCAGCTCGAGGGGTCATGTCAAGTGACGTGACGTGCAGTGAGCATGTTGTTCGTTGCAGAGATATTAAGACGTTGAATATCTTCCTCACCAAAACGAACCTGATCAAGCTGGGTGATTATGGTCTTGCCAAAAAGCTGGACTCTCAGTTCTCCATGGCTGAGACGGTGAGTATATAGTGCCTTTTCTGTGTGTTTAGGATATTGCTGCAGGGTTTGCTGGAGGAAGAAGGCTCTGTGGTCTTAAAACTGCACCCCACTGGTCCACAGAGGTCACATGCTGCCTTGCTAATGGCTCCCGTGTTTTTCTGGTGAGCAGAAATGGTGGCGCTCCTGAATCAGAAGGTCAGGGTTTGGCTCGATGTTCTGGTCCTGGGTCAGCGCTGCCGTTTTGGCTGGTGCTCCTTCTGGCAGATGGTGGAATCTCGAGTTCTGACTGCAAATGTTTGAGTATCTATTGTCCATGACCAAGCCGAATTTGCTGCCTGTCCTGCTCTAGCCTGTCCTGACAGCTGGACAGCAGAGGCCTTGCCATATATAGCCAGACACAAGCATGTGTGTGTGTTTCTGCTTGTATATAAAATTGCTGCAGCCCTTTCTGTTGTTAACCCAGTGAGTCACAGCCCAGTTTCATATCCTTGATAGGAGTCTGGGTGGGTAATATCAGTAACTTATGTCATGCATGAATTCACAGGAAATGCAGCTGTGACAGAAGCTGACAAAATTTTTTAAGTGATGATAGGAATTTTTGAAATAACCAAGCAAGGTGTCAAATTTTATTGGTTAGTCAACTGCGATCAGTAGTGATTTTAAATGGTTGTTTTTCTCAGCTCTCTTCAATATCGACTGGGGGGGGTAATTCTTCAATTAATTAGCTCGATTAGGGTTCGTGGTGTCTTGTGGCCACCGTCTGTGTTTAAGGCCTCAAGTCTTTCCATTGTATTAAACACTGACGTTGACTGGAATTGCTGTGGACACTCTTAAACACGGCACCCAAACTTGAACGCGCCGCTGCGTGGTGCATAGCACATCCTGCAAGATGCTCCTGGTGTGGGGGTGGGGGGTAATGCCTCTGTGTCCCCTGACCCCAGTGTGTGGGAACGCCGTACTACATGTCCCCAGAGTTGTGCCAGGGTGTGAAGTACAACTTCAAGTCTGACATCTGGGCCATGGGCTGTGTCCTCTTCGAGCTGCTGACCCTCACCAGGACCTTCGAGGCCACGGTAGGGGCGCGATCCGCCGGCATGGACTTCCCCCGCATTCGCTCTCCTTGTGGATTGGGCCCACACTTACGGCGCCTGTGCCCTCTGCTGTTCCAGAACCCGCTGAACTTGTGTGTGAAGATCGTCCAGGGGAACTGGACGAAGGAGGTGAACTCGGATGTGTACTCTTCCGAGCTCATCCAGCTGGTGTACGAGTGTCTGGATCAGGTGGGCGGCCAGGGCTGGGCTCAGGGCCGCTGTGGGCGGGGCAGGTGCACATTTATTCATTCGGTTCTGTGTCTCAGGACCCGGAGAACAGGCCGACTGCCGACCAGATTCTCGACTGGCCCATTATCTCCAGCCAGAAGCAGTGAGTCTGGGGAATGGGGCCGGCCAGCTGTCTACTCGAGGCCCGGAGAGCCTGAAAAATGATAATGGTTTCAGAAAGCTGAAGTCTCGCTTGCATTTCAGCCAACGCTGAAGATTCCTCCTTTATGCTTTCAGGGAGATTGAGGAGAAGGTGGCACTGCTGAACTCTGCCAACAAGAAGCCCAGGTTTTCCCCTTTCCATTACGGTCCCCTGAATTTTACTGAGCAAGTTTTGTAGCTCATTGCCTGTAAATCTGTAAAATATGCAAGGCAAATACACCTGTGTTAATAAGGTTTGATCAGTTCTGTATATCATGATCTAACATGTAGCAGGATTTATTTTGGCACTTCTCTCCAAAGTGAGTGGTGGATTTTGTTTAAGGTTGAGCACGGTGACCGAGAGTCCAGTGGCTGTGGTGACCACACGATCCCGGGAGGTGTATTTCTGGGGTGGGGGGAAGTTCACCCCCCAAAAGCTGGATGCTTTCAAGGGGGGGAGCAGTGCCCAGCAGGTGTGTGCGGGGGAGACCCACTTTGCCGTGGTTACCGTGGAGAAGGAGCTGTACACATGGGCAGTGAGTACCAGAGCCCTGTTAACTCTGTGTGTGTGGGGGGGAAGGGAGGATGCTAATGGGAATTTCAGAAACAGAAGCATCTTTTTATAATATCAGAGCAGTGTTTGCCAGTCCGCTCCACTCGCGGGCCTCCAGAAAGTCCACCTTGGGAACAAAAACGTGCAGCGTGTGTCGGTCCCTGAGCACCAGGGCGGGAAATACTGGATTAGAGGGATTAACAGCTGCCATGCTGCAAGTTGTAATACTAATGAGAGACACTGTGTGATCAAAGCCCACATCACCAGCAGCAGTGAATGCTGGGGTATTTCATAGCTCTAGGGCAGGGTTAATTACAGATAAACGGTAAAACATGGTACTAAAAATAGTGGGGTGATAGCATAGTTCTCAGGCTGCCTCACAGGGTGACATGGGGGTGATTTAGGCCTTTGTTAATCTGAGGGAGGGAGGTTAGGGGTTAAGAAAAGCTTTGGGTTGAGGAATAGGGTGGCTGTTTCAGGGTTATCTGGCAGTAAATTTGCCGTTTCTGACGTTAGGCTCTCTCCTGGGCAGAGTGTGCAGGGTGGGGCCAAGATGGTGGGTCAACTGGGTCACGGCGACCAGGCCTCATACCGGCAGCCGCGGCGTGTGGAGAGGCTCCAGGGCAAGGCCATCCGTCAGGTGGCATGTGGGGCAGATTTCACCGCCTGTGTCACTGGTGAGCTGGGTTTCCCTTGTGGAATTTTATGCTCTCTCATTAGTCCTTGAATAGCAGGTGGACACACGAGGCTCAACTCAATGGAATAAAACAAAGGTTGTAGCCTCTGTAGCCTAAGATATGGGAGCAGCGTGTGGCTCAGTGGGCTAAGCCTGTGTGCTGCGGCTCCTCGAGCAAGGCCCTTAACCCCCAGCTCCCCGGGCGCCCCAACTGGTGGCTGCCCTTCGCGGACAGCTTGCTAACAAAGAGCAAGTTGAGGGAGGCATAAAAAATAATTTCCTACGGGATCAGTAAAGTGATGATGATGATTATTATTATTATTATTTATTATTATTATTTATTATTATTATTATTATTTATTATTATTATTATAATAGGTAGTGATGGCCAAATTAAGCTTCATGAACCATGTGCTATATTTTTTGACCCCACTAGATGGTGCTCTCTGTTCATAAAAGGGCTCAAAGCATGCCCCAAAGCACACCAAGAGCACCATCTAGTGGAGTTAAAAAAAAAAAATCCAAAAAATGGTTCATCAGGCCATCACTAATAGTGCACTGGTGACTGTGGTTAAGTATTCTGTACCATGCAAACATTGATTTTCAGATAGCATGTATCACCTCTTGTTCGCTGTGACCTCTGTCCCCAGATGAGGACCAGATGTACATGTTCGGCTCCAACTACTACGGCTGCATCGGTGTAAGCGGCATGGCCGGTGTGGAGGTCCTGGAACCTGTGCTGCTGGATTTCTTCCTGGAGCGCCCGGTCAGGCAGGTGTCCTGTGGTGACAACCACGTGGTGCTTCTGACACAGGACTGTGAAGTCTTCTCCTGGGGCTGCGGCGAGCATGGTACACCCCCCCAAATCCACCTGCACGTGTCCCCGTTTTCTGCCTTTGCCCGTGTTCTGTTGATTTTGTCCTACCTTGTCAAGTTGTCCTGCCATTGTGCGTTTACAAATAGATATATCGATCGGGGCTGCCCTACCAGGTAATGCTACCGCCATTTTTTTGGGCTGAAACCGAAAACGTACTAAATAAGTAACTAATAAAAAAATGTATGCAAGTGATGTAAGTAGGAATCGTGACTGGAAATAGATTGTATTACCCATTCTGAAACTACAGGTAGCATTTCTCAATGGACAGAGATACTTTATCATAGCATCTTACTTTTATATAATACACAGGTAGCCTCCATAAAGTCAAATACTTTATAAGGATGTCTTGTCATAAATACGTGAGCAATGCTGACACATTAAATAGCCTACAGAACTCGGGTAATTCAACATTATACATTTAATTGATAGTAAATGAACGTGATACTGTGTGATAAATATATATAATAAAGTATTAGAAACGTATGAATGTTGAAAAATGTACTAATAAGGTGCGCAGGACTTGGGGGTAACTCCAATGCAAGGTCAGATAGATCGATGGGCGGCTCTTCAAGCACGAGAAAAGGGGCGTGATTTCATGGGTGCACAGCACCCAACCGTAGGATGTTTCACTAGGTAGGACGAAATGTTAGAACACCAGCAGCTGACCATTTTAATTCAGGCTGCGGGAGTCCTGTTAGCAAGCAGAACTGACCCAGGTAGATTCCGATTGGCTAGCTGGCACTTAGTGGTCATGTCGTATTGGTTACTTTAGCGAACAGTTTCTCATCCCTGTAATCAGGACTAAGAAATCCTCTCATTTCTGTCCTTTAAAGGTCGTTTGGGGCTGGACTCAGAGGATGACTTTTCCATGCCCGTGCAGGTTTGTATCTTGTATTTTTCTTAAAAATCTGAAATTGGTTGTTCAAAGAGAGAGTATGATATTAAATTTTTTTTATTTTCTAACAACCGGCTGCGCTCCTTAAAACTTCACTGAGCAGCCTTTGGCATTTGGAGTACATAACTTGCCGTGGTGCCTGTGTAAGGATGGTTTTTAGTGAGTTTGCCCCACCCGCCTGTGCCTGAAGCTGTAGCAGGCCCTTAGCGGGGGAGGGGCAACTGGGGGAGGTTCTGTGTTGTCACATGGTGTGGCTGTGTGCAGGTGGACGTGCCCAAGGGGGCTAACATCACATCCGTGCACTGCGGTGCCGACGGCACCTTCTTCCTCACCGAGTCCGGCAAGGTGCTGGCCTGCGGAAACAACGAGATCAACAAGCTGGGTCTGAACCAGGGCATTTCCGGCATCATGAACCACTCTGGAGAGGTACCAGACTGACATCCGGGTGGGAAATACTGGATTAGAGGGATTAACAGCTGCCATGCTGCAGGTTGTAATACTAATGAAAGACACTGTGTGATCAAAGCCCACACCACCAGCAGCAGTGAATGCTGGGGTATTTCATGGCTCTAGGGTTAATTACAGCATTCCCAGGCATATAATGCTGTGCCAGCTGCTTGAGCCAAAATTTGAAGGGGGGTCGTTTTCGATTATTTTCTTCCCCTTTTCAATGGGACGCAGAATCCAGAGCCCTCAAGTCCTCAGGCTGTTTAGAGTGTCCTGTGTTGTGTATCCAGAACAATAACAACCTGAATTGTTCCGAGGGAATTCCAGCGTGGAGGGCTGTCCTTTTAAGGGTATCCCAGGCTGGGTGCTTTTCTGATTTATTTCCTGGTCCCAGGTCCCAGTCGCCGCTCTACATTTCTATTGCCCAGTGGAAAACAAATAGGACCTGGTCGCTGGGGAAGGTGACCGGAACCTCTGTTTCGGCCTGGTGGGGGCGTGGCCACCTATGTCTGTAGTGGTGCTGCGTTTGGCACCTCGTTGGCAATTATCTTCTCTACACATACGTTGTCGAAAGGCATCCAACCCAACGTCAGGGTCTGGCTTGAAGACTGAGGGCAGGGTGACTGTGAGGGTTAGCGAGGTGCGTGAGGTAGTAAGAGCCAAATGATGCTTCATGACCCATTTGCTGTATTTTTTGACCCCACTAGATGGTGCTCTCTGTCCATAAAAGGGCTCCAAGCATGCCCCAAAGCAAACCAAAAGCGCCATCTACTGGGGAAAAGAAATACAAAAAATGGTTTATGATGCTTAGTTTGGCCATCGCTATAATGTCAGGTACCTCATGACCATCCAGTGTGTGATTTCACACAGAGCTCAGGACCACCTTTATCTATTTTACCAGTCCTGAGTCTACTCTGCCCACCCCACACCAGGTATATCAAGGGGTCCCCTACACCACCTCTCTCACCCTGGTGAAGCAGCTGGCCCGCTTCAAGGTCCGTTCCATTGCCCCTGGAAAGACCCACACGGCTGCCATTGACGGTGAGTCAGCCCCCCCTAAAGTAAACTAGAAGCCAAATTTGAATGGACGTGAATGCCACTGAACATTTTAAATTCTTTCAGTTTAATTTCTTGGGTCACAGACAGAACAGTGAAATGAGTTTAAATGATCTAATG
The DNA here is from genome assembly GCA_026779585.1 of Mormyrus proboscirostris. Lineage (NCBI taxonomy): Eukaryota > Metazoa > Chordata > Actinopteri > Osteoglossiformes > Mormyridae > Mormyrus > Mormyrus proboscirostris. The sequence continues at coordinate 1,836,028 of JAODKF010000030.1, read as the reverse complement.
AATTTGACAGATGTTCGAAGTGCTTGTAATTCCTTTACCATATAGTGTTTCTGTGTGGGCTGCTTTTGGTCGGTTTGAGAAGCACGTCAGCTGATCCACTTCTTCCGTCTGCCTGCAGAGCGTGGGCGGTTGCTGACTTTCGGCTGCAATAAGTACGGCCAGCTGGGCGTGAGAGACTTCAAGAAGCACACGGGGGTTAACTTGCTGGTGGGCCCCTTCGGGGGTAAGGTGATCACCAAGGTGTCCTGTGGGGACGGCTTCACCATTGCTGCCACAGAGGGTGAGGGGGCAGCGCACACTGCTGGCTGGGGGGATGATCTGTACATAATGCACACTTGAAGGAAGGTTAGTCTTGCTGAGGTTATGACACAAGCTGTTGCACCCTTGAGATCCTTTGGATGAGATCATTGGCCATGTGATTTCCAGGGTGATGAACCCCCTTGACCCGTCCCATCTTAGCAATTAGTGCTCAGCTAAAGTATTGACTTGTGACTTGGTGACATCTGATTCCTGCCCATCTCAGACAACCAGATCTTTGCCTGGGGCAACGCGGGCAACGGCCGTCTGGGGATGCCTGCTGACAAGGGCTTCGGCTCGGAGGTGTGCCCCGCCCTTCCCCGGCCCATTTTCGGGTCCCTGCACCACGTTCCTGACCTGTCCTGTCGGGGGTGGCACACCATCCTCATTGTGGGTGAGTGTGTCATTCCCACCCTCCGCCGCTCTGGTCACAGGATAAGCACAGATGGACTAACAGGGCTTTCCCTTTGTCCCACCCCACTTCACAGAAAAGGTTCTCAATTCAAAAACCATTCGCTCCAACAGCAGCGGCCTTTCGATCGGCAGCGGTGAGTCAGACCGGCTGTGTGACCCGTGCTGTATCTTTGGTCCGTTAGTATGTTTCTGCCGCTTGATGCCTTTCCTGTGTCTGTGGCTGGTGTGCCTGCATGGGGACTGACACTCCCGTCTGCTGGGCTCTCAGGACCGGGGCAGGGTTCTACCTCCACCATGGACCTGGACATAGAACAGGGTTTCGAGACGGGGCTGCGTGATGGGGGCTCCGGAGGCACCGTGGAGGCTGACATGGAGGAGCGCGGACTAGAGACGCCCATGATGTCCGTGGAGAACAATGACAGCTCCTGTCCCTTCTGGCTACGAAAGGTCAGCTGGAATTCATATTGTGTCGGATCGGGGTTTAATTGGTCTTTGTCACTCTTACCTCATTTCCACCAACTTGGAGCTGGTGCCGGTGCTGTGCTGGTTCTGGTTTGGTGTCTTTTGAGAACCAGCCTGCGTTTCCACCAGTTTTAAAAAAGAACAACAGAAATACATACATACATACATACATACATACATAGGCGGAACTGAAAGTAAAGTAAAGGTTAATCTGTATTTCGTTTTTGGTATCTATTTTGCCTAATCGAAAACAAACGTTTCCGGAGTATAACTTGTTGTGCTCTCTCTCCGTTGCTTGTATCCACTTCTGCCTCCATAAAGGCTCTCCCATCTTCGTGTGCCTGAGTTTATTCTCGCTCCTTGTTTTAGTGCTGTGCTTCATGCACTGAGTGTCTGCTAATAACTGCACTTTGCAGTCCGCAAAGCTCATGATCACTTCACCACTCAGACCCCATAATATTTTATTTTCAATCTAGGACACATTTATACCTTATTAAATCTGTCCAGCAGTTCGATCTTTCATTTTTCTCAGAATAAAAACGACGTAACCTTATTCCGCTAATAAGCTGGAAAGTTGTTTCTCTGCCAGCACTGATGTTATTAGACTAACTGTACCGGTTATGGATTGAATTTTCCGGATATGCGGAAGGTTTGGACACCAGAGCTCATCCCACTTTCACCGACGTTACGGTGCTACGTTCTTATTCCAGCTTTTCTGTGCTGAAGCCATTATTTTTGACGCAGGGCCATTTTTTTGCGGGGAAACAACATGGAGGATGGTAAACGGTCTGGCACCGGCACTGTGTTGGCGGAAACCAGGCTTTAGAGATCAGTGCATTTAGCAAATGTAGTCATGACTCCATAATGCATTCAAAGGGAATCATACTGCGTTATAAGTGACTGAGAGGAGGACACGAGGTGGTCTGACAGCCGTGTGCCGATCCGCCCGCAGAAATGACCGGACGTTCCGCTGCGGCGCTGAGGGCTGCGGCAAGAGCTTTTACGTGCTGCAGCGGCTGCAGGTGCACATGCGCACGCACAACGGCGAGAAGCCCTTCATATGCACAGAGAAGGGCTGCGGCAAGAAGTTCACCACCGCCGGAAACCTCAAGAACCACAAGCGCACACACACCGGTTTGTGTTCCAGTATGGGGCCCCCAGGGGCCCTGCTCTGTCCGATCAGCTCACCCACTCGCATGCCAGCTTACCCTATTTAAAACATGGATCAGAGGGTACGCAACAGAATGTTCTGATCCATCTTTACAAAATCATCTTTCCGTTGAGTTATGGCACTTTTCCACTGACGGGAATCAGACTGTGCCGACCTGTAACGTGAAGAAAGACTAGTGCTGGCTCGCGTCGGGTTTCCACTGCACAAGGCTCGGCTCCGTAAAGCAAAGAGACGCTTATTTACCGCTCACTCGGCGTGCTTCATGATGTGCTGCGTGCTTCATGATGTGCTGCGTGCTTCATGATGTGCTCATTTCTACTAGAAGTTTTGTGGCTGTCGTCATGTTAGCATTCAGTGCTAGTGGAGTTAGCAACAGATTGCATAAGTTTGCATTATGAATCCTGAATCCATCCTGTTCAGCCATTGTTTTTTAAGTAGAAGGTTGGAAATTTTCATGTTCCAAGTTCATCAATACATCGTGGTGTGCGATACTATAATGAATAATATATAGAATATGCCTGTTTTTCCTTTAGAGAATCCATGTGCAGAACAGTGGTATTTCCGGGCATTTAGACCATTCAGGTGATGATGACACAACTTGGTTCGGTCGTGCTTTCGACCACGTCTGCGTGTACGACTTGCACAATGTACAATGGAAAATGGTCTGTTTGTGGTATGGCTCTGTTTGCGGTGGCTGTGGAAAAGCCCCATTAGGGTTTTTGGGGGTGGGGGGGCATGGTCACTGTATTGAGACCTGACCGCAAAAGTCCTGCACTAAAAGTGATGTTTTAATCTGCCAGGTGAGAAGCCTTTCCTGTGTGAAGCACTAGGCTGTGGGCGCTCCTTCACAGAGTACTCCAGTCTGCGCAAACACATGCTGGTGCACTCCGGTGAGTGTGTATGTGTGGGAATGCACAGAGGGGTACGTGGGGTGGCTCTTGACAAGGGTGGGTAGCAGATGTGGGCTGGGGATGGAGCCACCCCCGCCTTATCCCGCTCCACCCACGGCCCACATCACGCACGGCTGGCTGGAAATGGCACTGGCTTAAGCTGGCGTCTCTGCCGGCTGCCGTTCTCCAGGCGAGAAGCCCCATCAGTGCAGCATCTGCGGGAAGACATTCTCCCAGAGCGGAAGCAGAAACGTTCACATGCGGAAGCGGCACAGCGGCTCGGCGGCCGGCAGGCAGGCCAACAAGGACGCCGGTAATTAGTGCTCAGAATCCCGCAGCGCGTTTAAATAATAAACCATGGTGATCTTGCTGTCCCGTGCGGACGCCGATTGACATGTGGTGTTATCGCCGTCGGAAGGGGAAGCACTGACACACAGCAGCCTGTTGGAGGACCGAGGGGTGGCGGGCGACGGCATGGTCGCCATGACGACCTCCATGGAGCCCATGAGTCTTCACCAGACGATGCTGCGAGTGCAAGGAGGTGGCTGTCAATTATCCCCCCGTTAAAACTGGCAAACATCTGAGGCGCAGTGAACAGTTTGGTGATGTGAACGCTGCCTCTTTTCAATTAATGTTTTTTAAAAAGAAAGTGTTTACCAACACTGAAATGTAATTCGATTGATTAGTTGTAGTTTAATTATTTTCTTCTATTTCATTTCTACCCACACATTTTCATAAACTGAGCAGACAATTTTTGGAGTAAATCTTGCAGTGAGTAGGAGTCTTTTCTGTATCTTTAAGAAATTTTGCTAAAAATGTAATTTTTTAGCTCAAATGCCTCATAGCACATTTGCATTAAAAAATGCCCTGTAGCTGATATAGGTTTCCCCTCCTCTTTAACTGTTGCCCTGTCTGCCCACACTCTCTCTAGATTCCTTGGTGGAAGACAGTCCCTCCGCCTCTGTAGTTGTTCTCTCCCAACCACATGACCTGGTCACCATGGCGACAGAAGGGCACGGCTACGGGGAAGAGGTTGTGGCTCTGCTGCAGTAGTATTTGTACATTGGAAACTCTATATATAAAGTCATGAATGAAATTCATTCATGATGGTTATTCTGGATCTTCCAGTTGCAAATAAATAGAAGGTGTGTGTGTGTTTTTTCTTTATACTCGGGAGGGATCCCAAAACACAGTAGAAGCCAATGTAGGACTTCAACTGATGTGGGACGTGGTGGGGAAATTTCAAGTCTAACATACTCTCAGTGATGGTATTTGAATTGTAAAATAGCTTACTTTACTGGTACGTAGCTCTCGAAATAGCCAGGTGTTGACTAATGGACCTAACAAAAAAAAAAAAAGTCTGGCTGTTCCCCTGGCTTTTAACGGAGGCTTCTGGCCTGTTTATGCTGAGCTGAAGGAGGACGCCTGTTACCTTCACCGTGCTCAGGACATCTGTCTGAAGCAGATGAGAAATTCATTCAGACTTCCTGTAAAATATCAGGGTGTGTAAACCTCTGTTTCCTCTGATCTAAGGGACTGTAGCTGTCATATTGCAGACTAACGACAAACGCACAGTGTTCTGTATAAATGCCTCTTCCATTTGCAGCACAAATAGCTAAGCAATCTAGACTCCCCGAATCAGATAACCATTGTAAATGGTGAACAAGCTCTTAATTGGTAAATTATTAAATGACTGAAACACAAATGTTAACGATATGTTGTTTTTCCCCATTCTTTTTTTGTCTGACCACACGTGTCGGTTTGTTTGTGCTACGGGCAGTTCTTTCCATGCAGGCCACACAGATGTACAGCATGTTCCCTTATACATCGTGACGCCCGAGCTGAAAATGTCCTGGGACTGTGCTTGTTTGTTTGGGGTCCAGTTTATCCAGGGAGGCCATCCCAAATCTATAGCCATCTCAGCAGCTGGTTTGGAAGCAGCCGTGTTTCTCAGCACGACCCATCGCAGTCGGACCGTGAAGGTGCCACGGCGTAGCCTCAGTCTGACCCCATCGGTCACCCAGAACTTAAACCCTGTCCCATAAATCCGAGGACCTGTTGTGGATTCCAGACATAAGGGGCCCTGATGCGATTTACCTGTTTGTTCAATTCTTTTAATGACGGAATGCCGTACTGTTTAACTTGGTGCCCCGTGAGCGAGTTTGTTTTTCTGCGGCTCTTAACATTTATATTTTTTAATGGTGACTGAATATTTGGCTCTATCCAAATTGCCCCTAACCTTCAACCCCCACAGCGTAGCCGTCACACCTACATTTTGATGTATTTTTTTTAATAGGCCTGTAAACTAAAACTCTTATTTATTAAAAAACAGAACATGCAGTCCCAACCAACGAAAAAACAAAGTATACAATATTCTTAGTGACTTGTAAAAAAAAAAAAAAGGTCTTTAAATGGCAAACATCTTTTTTATACTCCACAGATCTTAATCTTAACTTTCTATTGCAGTATTTTTTTTAGTATTGATGTCATGCCTTGCTTCGCAGACGTACAGCAGTTTAATGCGGTGTCAGCATTTATAAAGCTTCACTCAAACACTCTGCAGTCGCTGCATTTTCCTTTGCTCTTAGCTTTGTGTACTTTCTTCATTTTCTTCCTCTTCAGCATCTGTTGCTTCTTCAGTGTCTTTCCTTCAGAGAAGAAAACATGTGAAGTTTAAATATGACCGATGATTGTTTTGCGACCAACTTGCCTGGACCACGGTGCTTTAAATTCCCTTTGGCCAATGGCTTTAAAACCCTGCCAAAAAGTATTATATAACTTCACATTGTACACAAGCATGGTACTGTTGCATGTATACCCATGGCTGTAATTAATTATATCATGTTTGAATGGAAGATCCTTTCCTGCAGGGTTACTGTAGTGTATTCTCAGGCTGATCGTGTTCGTACCTGTACTGGGGACCATCGTCAATGCTGTCGCCCTCTTCGTGGGACAACAGGGAGGCCTCGTCCCCTTTGGTCCTTACAAACTGCTCATCCAATCCTGCCTGCAGGAGCGTGTCTCTGTATCGCTTCTCTGCGTCACACTTGGCATTTTTCTAGGAAGAATTCCATCACAAAGGGTCACTGACCACCGATTCACTGACAACTGCTGTGCAACAGGACTCAAACTAGACAACCTTCTGTAAGGGTGTTTTCACACCAGCAATTTTAGTCCTGTTAAAATCGACTTTTGCACTTTGCATTCTGAGATACGGCAGAGCAGGCAGACCTGCATTCTGAGATACGGCAGAGCAGGCAGACCTGCATTCTGAGATACGGCAGAGCAGGCAGACCTGCATTCTGAGATACGGCAGAGCACGCAGACCTGCATTCTGAGATACGGCAGAGCACGCAGACCTGCATTCTGAGATACGGCAGAGCACGCAGACCTGTATTCTGAGATACGGCAAAACACGCAGACCTGCATTCTGAGATACAGCAAAACACGCAGACCACTAGTGGCAGCCAGGCCAAGAAGCAGAATGATCCGAGGCCTTACTTGCTCTAACGGTGAGGTATGTTGCCTTCTTGAAATCTGCGCAGATGACTACATCTGTCAACTATTAAAAATAACTCATAAAACTGAAGTTTTTAAAATGTCTAGTCAACAGCTGAAGGAGAGAGGATTTAACCGGTTGACTGAACAGTGCCTTGTGAAAATAAAAAACTGAGGTAACAATACATAAAAGTTCAACTGCATGGCCCAGGACTCAGGACCTTCTTCCTGTATTTACTGCCTAGTCCAGGACTCAGGACCTTCTTCCTGTATTTACTGCCTAGTCCAGGACTCAGGACCTTCTTCCTGTATTTACTTTCTTGCTCACTTGACACATCTGACCAGTAATGTATAACCAGAATGAACATTCTGGTTCTTAACCAAACCAAGGGGAAAGCACTATATGTTTACAAACTCAACAGATTTGATCCAGAGAAACTGAGCTATAGGTGGAAAACCCCTAAGTCTGCTGGTTCAAATCATTGATCCTTAGATTTGGTTAGATATCCTTAGTCTACTGACTAGACTGTCTTTATCAGGTCCTAAGTAAGACACGTCAAAAACGACCCTAGCATCAAATGCCAAGGACTGAGATTGTTTACCTGTGTAATCTGTTCAAAAAGATAAGGGCGACCTTTAACCCGAGTCTTCATCTCCTCTAGCTCTCTCCTGTACTCCTTCATTCTCTGATTGTCCATCTCCCTGAAAGTTCAGAAAGAGCAGAGAAGTTGCTCTTGGCAATACCATTCCACCACAGAAACTTTGGTTTGTTTACTGAGTTTTGTTTGCATGAATATTCAGTTCAGATGTTTATACCCTTCCCAACTTTCTAACCCTCAGCTGAAAAGTAGAAGCATCATTTGAAACAGACTAATTTTAAAACGTACATTAAACAGTGGAGCTGAAATGTCTTAAATGTGAGGAAAAAGTACAGAAATATATAAGGGTAGGGTAAGAAATTAAAAATAAATAAATAAATAAAAACATTAGGGAGTTTCGTGCCAAAACCCCCAGGCATGTTGACTATCCACAGAAAATGTTCACAGGCAGCGTGCAAACGTAACCCCTGCTGCTGACAGCGAGCGCTTTACCCACCGGTGCTGCTTCAGCTTCTCCTGGAACACGTCCTTCAGGCTCCGGTGGGGGTCCATGGCCTTGGCCCGAGTGCAGACCATTTTCTTCATGGCCTGTGACTTCATTCTGTGCTCATTCATCCACTCTGCACTCCTCCACTCCTTGCTTTCCTTCTCTTCTAAAGACTTTCTGAATTTCAATGGGGAAACTGCAAGTTGCCACTAAAAATTGCTAAAAAGTATCACAGCCAAAGTTAGAGCTCAATGTTCTTCAGCGCGGTGCACGGGAAAGCTCACCTGACCGCACTGCATCTTTTCCTTACTGCATCCGTAATGTACATTGGGAGAATGTCTGAGGACAGCGAGGTGATGCCACTGAAGGAATTACTTCTCCTAATTGGGGTCTTGCTCGAAGAAACCTAGATTGCCAAAGAATTCTTAGAACCCCAATCTATTATGGGTGAACAGCTTTTTATTTGATCCTGAAGCATTTCAGCACTTTATTTTCTCTGAAATCCATAAGCATTATATCCCTTACAGTGTCAGAAGAACGAGTACCAATTTGTACCTTTGCTTGTCATTGGGGCTGTACCCTCAAAGGTCTGCCAGTTATACCCTATAGCTATAGGTAAATGTACCTTTTAGTCTAATTTAAGGTACATAAATGGAATCTGAGGAACAACTGCAAGGTACATACAACATTAATGTACCCCCAATGGTACGAAAATGTTCCTCATAGTACATCTACCTACAGTTGGGGTACATCTGACAGATCCTTGAGTGTACAGCCCCAGTGACAAGCAAAGGTACAAATTGGTGCCCTTTTTTTCTGAGGGGTTTGTATAGAATGAGAAACTGGAAAAGATTGGGGGGGAGGTGAGATCAGGGTAATACGACAGGGCCTCACTTCTGGCACCTCATGGCTCCTCTGGTTCTGCCGCGGTGGCAACGCTGAAGTGCGCAGCTGGAAAGGCTGACACCTGGTCACATCCTTCTTCTCAGCCCTCCTCAAGGCCTCCTTCTGGAAGGCCTTATGCAGCCGGTCAAAGTCGGGCACCCTGAGATTGGTCCGAGGCTGGAAGGTGGGTTTTTCATTCAGGAAGCCAAGCGCTGTCCTCTTTGTGCGCTGGGCGGAGCGCGTCTCCGGATCCCGGGCGTCGGGCCGCGGCTCTATGGGAGCCACGGAGCTCCTCAGCATGTCCTGTGCTCTTATCTGAATACGGATCTTTCTGTGCAGTTCCTCCTCTACAGAGACGACACACATGCTATGATACCTCAAGCAGTATTTAACCATGTTGTTATAACTCATTTTAATTACCAAATTTGAAAATAAGGACTGAGACAAACATGCGACACATAATAAGATTTCGTTAGTATTGGTCAAATATCTAGGCCATCAAATACACAGTTGTCCCCTCTCACCCATCAAGCGCTCACTGACTCCAGGGTCCGTGACTGCTTTTGGTATTGCCCGCCTAACTTTGCTGGAACATGAGCCTTTGGTTTCTCCTTTTGCTTCTGCAGATATCTTCTCCTCTGTCTTCTTCTCCTCTCTTAGGAGGAATCTGAATGGTTTTTGTGTGGACAGCAGGATGTCCCGCCTCTGTGCCGTGCTGGCTTTTCGAGCTCGCTCCCGCGCCTCTGTGATGTTGTGGTAAAGCGGCAGGAACACGTGGTCCGGTACAGGAAGAGCGTGGAACTTCTTCTGACACTCAATCTCCTCCATTTGCCTCTTGTTCTCCAGCAACTTTTCTGCATCTGGGGTTACTCCGGTCTGAAGAAGCTCAGATCTTCTCTGAGTTTCCCTGAGGGTCATGCGGAAGGGTTTGGGCACAGTTGTACCCTGAGGCCTGGCTGCTGAGGCAGTAAAAGGTCTCTGGCTTATTTGTCGTTGTGTAGAGGCCACTGAATCAGCTTCCTTTGCTGAGCTTAAATCAGACAAAGAAGTAGATCTCCTTGGGCCTTCATGCCTGTGAAGAATTTAATGAAGAAGCTGATCAATATGCTTATCCTTCTTATTGGGTCATTTAAACATTTTGCTATATCTATTTTATTACAGCTGATTTTAGAAAATATTCCTCTGCCAGGGTGATGCTTTTGTAAAGAAAAAACAAACTACCAAACTGACAGCCTGTTTATTTAAATCCACAAGCCTTCATAAAAATGTAAGAAAAATATACCTTGTTACCTTCGGGCCCTGCAGTTAGGATCTCTGTTGACATCGTGCCGGCTGTCAGAGGAGCAGAGCTGATCGTTTACTTTGGCCTTTCTCTCATTTCCTGCCGCCAGCATTGAGTCATGCAGAATCCTCCTCTCCAGTTCCTGGCAGAGCAGCAGGCCCGTCTCCTGCAGTTGCTGCCTGTGGGCCTCCTGCAAGGCCTCCAGCCTCCTCTGGAGCAGCAGCTCCCATTCGGCAGGGCTCCTTCCTTCTAGGTACTCGGAGGCCAGCATGTTATCTTTGGGCATCTCCTCACAGTCCTTAGGGGGGAGACCCTACAAAGCACACAAAGTATTTCTATATGAACTACTAGATTAACCGTAATACTTTTAATACGTTGTTTAAATACATTAACAAATTGATTCCAGGAACTCCGGTAATATTACATGGTTTTCTTTTGCATATCGCTATAATTATCATAAGTTAATCTTCTGCATTAAAATCATGATTCACACCGAAGGTCATAGTCTGATTTTTAATGCACTTTTTGCATTTAAAAGCTGAAGACATGAATATAACATAAGCTGATTTTTCTTCCCAAAGCAGAGCTGGGCTTACTGTTGCTCGCCCCTCGCGCTGCCTGTGAGCTGGTTGCCATGTCAACCAAGTCAAACTGTTCCATTATGACCTCCGTATTTTTCATTTTACCAACAGATCCGTTTAAAAGGACTAAAACGGTGTGGGGTACAAACCATGCTTTACATTGACCAATATATAGCATTCGTACACTTGCACAAAAAAACGTGTTTTATAAACTCAAAAACAACCTGGTTCGCGGAAGGTGAGCGTTCAGTCGCAGAATCATCTTCGGTGTTTATTTGTCCCTCTTCAAAGGACTCTCCAGTTTTTGGCTTGTTAAAATACGACATTGTAGGAGATACAGGCATTATTTAAATCACATTCGTAAACTGTATAATAGTATATTGTGTACATTTTTCATCTGATACAGAAGAGCTAAAAAAACCCCATTGCAGACACACTCCGCCCACTGCTGCATTTGGCTGCATGGTGAGGAACCTCACATCACTACCTAATGCAAGGGGGTATTATTTTGCTGATGAACACTGTAGATGCTACTGCAATGAATGTTCACATTTATTTTGACACTCATTTGCACTTATTCATCAATATGGCATCGTTGGCATCCCTTTATGCTGCGTATAAATATCAGAACCTTTCCCATAAGAAAATCACAGGGAAATAAATGTAAAAGTTTTAAAGTTCTGTCACGGACTTCGTGACAAGCCACAGATGACATTAAAATTAAATCCACCAAAAAGATGTTATTTGCGATAACATCGATTTCTATTTATGAGTGGCATACAACTGAGTAAACTGAGCGGCAATGTTTGCAAAGAAAGCGATCGCCGTGCCTCGTGCAAAGTGATATCAGGGAGTTACTACACAAAACACCGAATACGGCTTTGCGCAAACGCTTTATTTTCCGGCTGTAGCGCAGCTCCGTTATACTTTTAACTCATTTTCTGATTGGACGAACGTGACCCGGAATTGTTTATTCCATGGGTTCAAAATTTCTTGCGTACGTCGAAACAGTATGGCTGCACACGGGTTTGTGTGTTACAGTGATTAGGGGGCAAGCAAAGGGTGTTTAAAACACTTTAAAAACACTGCAGTTCTGATAATTTTGCCAGTTCGCTCGTCGAAGCCGGATGTTCACTGGGATGTTGTGTCTAACTAAAGCCAAATGGATTTTAAATGGCGGTGGGCGTTATGTTTCTCTAAGTTGTCAAAATCTTGCGAGACATTTAAGCACGGGTTTTAGTAAAGCAAGGGACGCCAACCCAGGCGGGGAACCAAATGTTAACGAAAGCCAGCTGTATGATGTTATAATTTCTGGAGGAGGCATGGTAGGGACTGCAATGGCATGCTCTTTAGGTGAGTAATGGTGTTGGCAAAAGAGCTACTACTAATCAAATGAACTTGTTTCCTCCCTGCGAGCAGGCTGCAGACCTCAACTATTATGTTTGGTTTTCACACGGAGATTTACAGTAGCTAATATACCCCTGTCTGAATACTAACGCGAAAAACTTCAAGTTATCTTCCCTGGCTTTTTCTGCCTTCTCCACTACCCACATGAAGGAATGCCTGTGATTTCGTCCGGTTCAAATGCTCGGCTAACTACATGTTCGCGACTAACGGGTGCAATTGCGGTTTTGGTGTAAATTTATAGTATTATATGCTTCAATCGTGGTAGATCGCTGGAGTCACTTGATTGTAATTAACATATAAATGTTTGCAGTTGAAAGCTCCGCTCATGAAACCATTTGTTTAAATGCATATTTCAGTCCTCATACCACAAGTACGTATTGTTGAAGAATAGGTTATTAAAATGCCACAAGACCGATGTGTTAGTAGTGAAACGTGATTTACTGTTTTTGCATTATATTGCATAAAGTTGTCTGCGTTGTTCGGATCTGATTTCAGTGTTTTTTTAGTTTGTTGTTTTCTCGACAGGATTGGATCCAAATTTGGAGGGTAAGAGGATACTTCTGTTGGAAGCAGGCAACAAAAAGATGATTGACAAAGTCCCCGAGGCCTATAGCACCAGAGTCAGTTCCATCAGCCCAGGGTCAGCAAATCTGCTCAGTGGTATGTATAACTACTAGTATGACAGGTTCCTCTGAAGATACTGGGTCTTTACATGCAATCTTTCTGTTTGTAAGAGTCCCCCTTTCTGTCGAAAATGAACTGAAATGATGGACGGACCCATAAGACTTCTTGGATAACATAAATACAACATGTTAGGATCTGGCTTAATTTAAACATGCATTATATTGTGATATTAACAGATTTACATAGAACAGGTTAATGGTGTTTGGACTGTAATTTGTAATAATTGTTGATGTACTCTTGCAATAGTAACTATTGCTGTTTAATACTTTGTGTACTCTGTGAACTGACAGTCACTTTGCACAGTCATCCACCAAATAAATGGTGTGAACGTTACCAGCTAATGATGTTGGCAGGACCCGACTCACTTTGTAATGAACAGTTAACATTCAGTGAATGTGGGATTTTTTTTGCTTTATTCCAGCAGTCTGTAACTGTCTGAGCTTTCATGTCATATAAAGACCTTTAGTGCAAGTTGTAGCTGAAAGACATGTGTAAGTGACCTAAGGCATGCAATGAGTCTGATTTATCTTATTTTGTGCTTTAGCTGTGGGTGCCTGGGATCACATTGTGAAGCTGAGGTACAAACCCTATCAGAGAATGCAGGTGAGCCACAAAGCCGCAGCTCCTTCACTGCTGCCCATCGTCTCACAGTCACCTCCCATGAATGTTGCATTTGCGGTGGATCCCAGGCAGCGTGATCTTTCCCCTCATCGCTATGAATTTTGATACTGTGCTCCGCGGATCTCGCTTCTGGTTTGGCCGTAATTGCGGTCCATGTGCAATTTGTCAAGCTGTAGGTCGGCCCACAGGCCTGATGTCATTTTATGGGAGACGTAAGGTTTTTGTAAGTATCGTTCAATTTAAAACAGCTGCTC
>JAODKF010000030.1:1799230-1822396 GCA_026779585.1 Mormyrus proboscirostris | reverse complement strand
CCGGCCCCCTGCCCCCTGCCCCAAACTGAGGTTACCTGACAGCCAGATCGCCTCAACTCCAGTGAACAGATGAGGGACCCAAGATGTTTTTTGGCAGAATATGTCTGTCACTGCCTGCTTTAACCTAATATGAACCAATACGGTATCGTCTTCCAATGACCGGTTGCTAATGGATGATCCCATCCACTGTGGATCCCTCCATCAATACTGATATGAAGGTGGACTTTGGGAATCGCCTCTCTGAGTTCCCCCTTCTTGTCCCCCCTCCCCCTGCAGACGGCCCATGTGGGCTGTGATAAGGTGAATGGGCTGCAGGGTGCTGGTCCCCGTACGAAAAGCAGTGGGCAGCAGGGGGCAGTGTCAGACAGTGCCTGCTGTTCAGCCAGTGCTGAGGTGGCACAGGTAAGGCCTGTCAGTGAGGACGGCACTTGTCAGTGTGACACTAGGTCTCAGAACCTCATTTGCTCTGTTTCCCCTGTAATAAAAGTACATTTTGGTTCATTGTTTCTTCTGCAGCTGAGAGAGGTAGTAGCTCACCAGGAAGCCATGATTCAGTTGTTACAGAAACAGGTGAGTTATCACCTTTTTCCTGTGGCCGTTCAGCCACTAGCACCTCAGACCCAGGCTCTGACTGCCATGGTGTTCCTGTGCATCTCCCGTGCAGTTCAGCGATCAGCTGAAGGAGAACGAGAAGCTCTGGAAAGCCATTGAGATCCTGAACATCGGGGGAGCGAATGGCAGCTCTGGCACCGGCAGCAACAGCGTCGGCGGCCATCAGCCCGGGGGGGATCAGGGTGTGGGCGGGGCTGAAGGGGCCGGACCTTGAACAAGGACCCCATGCCGGTTTCGGCTGACGAAGGCCGAGTGACCCTGATCCTGTCCAGTAGGATCCTTTCGTGACGGGCTTCCCGGGATGGGATCTTGAATGAGAGTGATTGGTGAAGCTGTCTTGTGAAATGTGGGCCTAGTGCATGCCAGGAGATGGGGGAGAAAAAAGAACGTGCAAGGGATTTGAACCGTTAGTTACCCCCCCCCCTCCCCCACCAACACCATGACCAACCAAGCCACATGAGGTTCACTGAAAGTAGGTTTTTGTCAGAAGTTAGTCACCCCATTCAATGGTGAGTTGGTCTCATTCCTTAACTAGTCATAGTCTGGTTTCTGTGCATTGGTGTCGTATATGAGTGTGCAGGCGTTTGTGGCCTTGAGTGTGTGAACGGTCAGTCTGTTTTTAAGGTGTTTTGTTTTAAGCTCAACTGATGATTTCTGTCAGTTTTTCTTTCTGAACAGGATGTAATGTTGGCGGGATTCAACGTTAAGCATCTTTTTTACGGTGATAATGTTAAGGTTGGAGGTGAGGAACGAAGCAACGGTGGCCTTTGTACCCGCTCTGTTTTGCTCTTGACGTGCAGTTAAAATGGTCGCCTGCTCCATGAGGATTTTGCACGCTCAGCATGTGCTTTTGGCCGCTCAAAACCAGCGGTATTCATATTTTGAACCAAAGATGGACATGTCTTTGCTGTTATTTCGTGTTCTGTTTATTATTATTATTATTATTCATAGCTGCCTTATACACATAGCTCACAGGCACAACATGGCCGAATTTCTGTGCTGTTATTTTGAAATGTGAACGAAATACACAGTAAAATTGCCTTATCTGTTCACACTGGACCTGGTACCATATTCACTCCTCACGGTGTATAACTGTGCAGTAAATATTTAAGAAAAAACACATTTGTCATGTCATGAACGAGGCCACTGAAAATAGTGGGATACCACAGGCATTCATTTCATATTAAGGGCCTTTTGGAAAGAAGGAAATACTTTTATTACTCCCAGATGTATTTTAATATGCTACACAAACTATTTACATGTTAAAGTTAACATAATGGCCTGTCTGTGAGAACTGAGTATTCTGTGCTGCATATTCATAATGGATATTATGTCGGCTTAAAAATGTATATGCAAATGTATGAGCGATTTACTGTATGGACACTAAAGGGTGTCTAACACATTGCGTATATTTTGTAAGACTTGTGAAATAATGGGCAACTCGGCAGGTCCCATACTTATACGTGCGAAGCACAATCAAACTACTGATTCATGGTTTATTTTTATATTTTACTCTTCGCTCTTGCTTTTTTATCGAGCGCCGACGTTAACTAGTGCGTTGATGGCGATGCGTGCGGGTGCCCTTTTAGTGGTACAAAGTATGGCTCATTTCCACTGATGGAACACTTTCACACATGCCAGAATATTCCTTAGACTTGCTTGTCTTTGGTGATTTCAGGTCTCATGTTTTAATAATAGGTGATAAGCTAAGACTTGTGTTTTGCTAGAATGTCGACGGGATTTTGAATTTCGTTTTCCTAAATGTGGTTCATGTTAATTAAAGCAAGTGCCTTTTAATAAACTGTTTACCTTTTCATTTTGGTTTAATACTACATCAGTGTTTGTTTTGATCCTTTATCCATTTAATGCTCTCTGGATGTATTCTCTCTCTCTCTGCATGCCATTTAATTACAGTTCATACTTGATTGCTTTGCCACTTATACGACTTACAGCACGTTGGTGGCAATCACCCCCTTTTTGTTACAGTGTGACAGGAAACATGCCCTGTGCATTCAGATTTGCCCCCCTTTTTTACTGCTTTTTACAGTGAGTATTTAGCAGTGATTTATAACAAATGTCTGCCCATTTGTATTTATTTCTGCCTGTTTTTTTTTTTTTTTTGGCTGCCAGAATGCAATATTAATTGTGGAGTTGGGTTAACAAAGTTCTGCATGGGGGAAGACCGACACACAACTTTCAGCTTTATTTAAAACGTGCCTTTGCAGTACACTGCTTCTTCATGTAAATAAAGGATTTCTTTTTTGCCAATGGCTTGCATTTTTATTGGCTCATATTCAAAATGGAACATATTAAAAACTGTATCATATAACCAAAGTCTTTATTTTCAGGATACCTGCAGATGCGGTGTGGATCTTTACATCATGAAATCCTTCCTATATCATTTGTGTTTGGCTTGTAAACAAACTGACGAAGTGACTTGTTCAGTGTTTCCTTAGGAGAAAAATCCGTTGAGTTCCTCAGAAAATGTTAATGTCTACAGTCCAGAATAAAACTAACATGGAAATAATCATATAAAACACAGACAGCATCATCATTCCCGCCACTGCAGCTCTGTATTTACTGTGAAGTAAAGCATCATCTCATTTCTTTACTGGAGTTTCCTCTGCCTTATTGTTAGAGGCGGCGTGGCGGGGGAGGGGGTCGGCTCTTGATGTACTGACACTTGGGAATGTGCCTCTCGGCAGGGCCCGGGGCGAAGTGGCGATCACAGTGAGGACAGGCCATATAGTCGGGGTTGTCGTTGGCGGGCAGCTTTGGCCTCAAGGCCCCCTTCGCTGGCAGGAGGCCCTGACGGATGTTCCTGATGAAAATCTCATGCTTCTGCCTCCAGTTGCTCTTTTTTGGCTGGTTAAACAGCCGAAAAACAAAGCAGACAATTACAGTAGAATCTGGAGTGCTGATCTTCAAAAATACTGCTTGTGGAGCAACTAAGAAAGATCAGACCTGCTGTGTCAGATTTAATCAAATCAAACGGGGGGTCTTACCTCCGGCGTCTTGCTTCTTGTGTTGGTCTTCATGAACTCCTCCAGGTCTGTTCCTTTGGCCCTGTACTTGGAGGAATCAAAGACCTTTCGCTTGGAATGGTGCACCTTCTCGCAAGCTTTCAGGTGACGCTCCAAGCGCTCGGCGGCAAAGCTCCTGTGGCAGTGCTTGCAGGGCAGGAGCTGGGGCCCCTCCCCCAGGCCAGGCCCCTCCCCCAGGCTTGGCTGCTCCGTGAGGTGCATGGATCTCTCCGAAGGTGGGCTCCCGTTACTGCTGTTCAGGCTTGTCCTCCGGAGGACCTTCTGGCTCCTCTCCCGGCCATTTCTTTGTGTCCTCACCTGGTCCTTCTCCCAGTCCCGGTCTTTGAACCTTTCCCACTCTGCTTCCCTTATCTTCTTTCTTCTTTCTCTGCACTCTCCCTCCTTTATTTCCCCCCTTTCTTTCACCCTCATCCTTTCCCACTCTCCCCCCATATTCCTTGTTCTCCATTCCCATTCTCCTTCCCTCACCTTATTCCTACCTTCTTGCCATTCTCTCTCTCCCTCTTTCATTTTCTCCCCCTCTTTGTTTTTGCCTTTCACCCTCACACCTTGCCCTCCCCCTTCCCACCCATCTTCTATCCCTCTCTCCTTCAGTGTCTCCCTTTTCCTCTCCCACTCTCCCCAGCTTGGCCTCTCTGTCTCTCTGTCTTTTACGGTCTGCTTCCATTCTCTCTCTCGCTGTCTTTCCTTCATCCTCCTCTCACTCACCATTTCTGCCTCCTTCAGCCTTGCATTCCTTTCCCTTTCCCACTCTGCACCCCTGTTCTCACTTCTTTCAAATTCTCTGTTCCACCTTTCTTTTCTCTCCATTTCATCCATCCTTCTCTCTCTCTCCATCATGCCATCTCTCCTATCCCAGTCAACTGCACCAACTGTACCACTCAGTCTCCACTCAATTTCCTCTGTCCGTTTAATCTTTTCCAACTCCGCTCCTTGTCTCCCCCACCTTTCTCGCTCCCCTGTAGAAGCTGCCCTCTCCTGTTGGATCCTCCTCAGCTTGCCTTCAGTCCTCCTGAGTTTCTCTTTCAGGGCAACCTCCCTCCTGCGTATGTCTTCAGCCAACCATGGTCGGTCCTTCTCTTCCTCCATGGCCTGCCTCCATTGCTTGCCTTGTGATCCCTGAGGTGTGTTACCCTTGGACCATGTGGAGGCCTCTGCGGGGGGCCAGTCTAATGGAAACTGTCTCCAGGAATATGGCTTTAAATATTTCTCATCAGATGTCTCTGTATAACTGAGAGGTAAAAATGGAAGAGGAAGAGGGACTCTTGGCATTTCCAAAGGTTTCAAAGACTTTGCATCATTATTAGTCCTAGACATGTTCCAACTGTAAGATCTCTTATGGTAAACTGGTTTCAGCAAAAAGGCTCCTTCTACATCAGTGGTTTTCTTTGGGCTATCACCATAGTAATGTTTCTTATAATAAACACCATCAAATCTAGTCTTTGCAGAATTACTCTTTTGTCTTGATGAATAGTTCTTGTGGGAAATGTTCTGCATTACTTTGTCTAATGCAGCCTGCTGCTTCGGCTCATATATAGTTGTCATTTTCTTCTTTTCTTCAGTTTGGTTCTGAAGGAAATTCAACTGTGAAAGCTGCATTCTGGAAGACCACTGGTCTCTTCCCTCATGGATCACTGTTGGAAGTTTCAATACTGAGTGTGGACCTGGTGCCATTTGTAAAGTCATGATTCATGGGAATACCTGGTTAAAAACATACATAACGTTTTGGTGATGGATATTGAATTTATGGTCTGACTGTTAACTCCATTGAATAATATGGTTTACAACTTTAATCACAAGGTCGCAGGTTCAAACCCAGCCTCAGCATGTCTGCGGGTCCTTGAGCAAAGCCCTTAACCCCCTGGGTGCCTCAACAGGTGGCTGCCATTCGCGGACAGCTTGCTCTACAAAAAGAGCGAGTTGAGGGAGGCGTAAAAATAATTTCCGCACGGGGATCAATAAAGTTCTATAAAAAAAACAGCCCCAGTGCATGCTACAGGTCACAGCCCTACGATGTCAGCAGGACCACATGTCAAGATGTCATCCTGAAACCCCCAAAACAGACCCACTCCACCCCTTGGCTACACCTAGAAATTCCATCCATCCATTTTCTGAAACCACTGGGAACATTAATGGGCACAGGCAGGAACCAACCCCAGACAGTCGCCAAAACGCCACACGGTGCACATACTCACACAACTGCAGGGCCAATTTAGACTCACCAATCAATCTATCCTGCACGTTTTTGGACCGTGAGAAGAAACTGGAGCCCCCAGTGAACGTGGGGAGAGTGTGAGAACTCCACACAGAAGGCAGCAGTGCTAACCACTGCACCACCACTGCACTCTCCACCTAAAACTTCTGCCCATAAAAGTTATGAACAGAATTGGTTACAAAGGGCAGCCCATACGGAGTCCAACACACACCGGGAAAGAGTTTGGCTTATTGCTGGCATTGCGGACCAAACATTTGCTCTGTTTGTATAAGGACCTAATGGCCTGCAACAGTACACCCTGTATCCCATACTCCAGAAGCAGCCCTCACAGGACCCCCTGAGGGACACGGTCATATGCTTTTTCCATATGTCCAGAATGCACATGTAGACTGGTTGGGCAAACTCCCATGAACCCTCCAGTAACTTCACAACCACTTTCAAGAATTCTAAAAGGTTGTTTAGGAAAAAAATCTTAAGAAACGGTGATAAGAAACTTTAGGTTAACTACGCAGAATATTTCAAGTATTGCATATTCCAAATATATACTCACCAGAAACCTTCACAAGTGTCCGACAGATGCAGCTTTCGTTTGTATTTTATAATGTCGGTAATTTCGTGATTTTGATTTCCTGCAACAAAAAATTGTGCACGACAGTGTTTCTCCGGCCTGAATCCCTCGTAAAATTGGACTACAACAATTTATAGCATAATCGGGCTGATTTATACCCTATATGGGTACTGCATAAAGTGTATCGATAAATGATAATCATTCAGATGCATTAATTATTGCGGTTTAATGATTTAGTAGTTCTTAAGTAGTTTTGTCCTTTTAAGTGTGTTTTATTATATAAAGAGTAGGAAACGAAAATTAAGCCGAATACTACCTATGCTTACAGTCAGTATTGCTCAAAGTCCGTATATCCATTTGTTGGTGTCTGTTGCTTAGAAACCACTCGCATCCCCGGCATCCCCGATTGTTTTTATGGGGTAGACGAATTCTAATGCTGTGGTTGGTTCTAGCAAAACACGTGGATAGTTTTCGTTAGCCCGGATGTGCGAGCTGTGTAACCCGGCAAACCTAGGTAGTTTACGGCATCTAATACAATATATCAAATTTGCAAAGGACATACGTAAGTATTTTCAAGAGTTCTGATGCATAAACAGTCCATGTTTGAATGCTTTTAGCTAATTAGTCACTTGGTAAGAGAACACATTATAAAACCTTGCAGATTGTCTTATTGGTTTTAAAGGTACTTTTGGGGCGATTTTAAGAATTTTAGCCAGCTGAATAAGGGATAGCGGCTTCACACTTGCAAACATGTAGCAATGTCCCTTATTTAGCTGTATTATCACGGTGTGTTATATTGATTTCTGTCTGTCGTGTGTTTTCTTTTAGTGCCCTGTGATGACTGATCAAGAAGATCTGATATCGGTGGATTATGAAATATTTGGTAGAGTTCAGGGCGTGTTTTTCCGAAAATACACCCAGGTGATGATCATTTTACGAAGCTATATATTTTGGCAGTAATATTCTCTGTATTCATATTGTAATGAAGCAGTCGTACATATCTGCTAATACCGTTCTTTATTTGTTTGAAATTTGTCTATGTGTGGTTTTTTAAGCAGTTCGCCCTGTTTATCCTACTTTCAGCATGTTTATTTCTAAACCTTGCGCATGCATGATGTCATTAAAATATATGCCGTCACGTGACTGCGTATTCTTCCAGGCAGAGGGAACGAACCTGGGCTTGGTTGGCTGGGTGCAAAACACGAAGTCTGGGACAGTGCAGGGCCAGATTCAGGGCCCGAGTATGAAGGTGAAACAGATGCAGGAGTGGCTCAAGAACACCGGCAGTCCCAAGTCTCAGATAACCAAGGCCGAGTTTAAGAACGAAAGGAAAACCGATACATTGGAGCACACTAATTTCAAAATTGTTCGTACTTGAAAATAACTTTAAGCAAGTTTTCAGAATACTTATGTTTAAAGCTTATCGCTTAAAATCCATTTTTATGCTGTATTTGCTAGTTGTGTGGCTGCTTGTATCCAGAACATTTTGTGTGATAAATGTGTGAGCTTAACTTATTGTGTACGGCAGAACAAGTACTTTAAAATGAAATTAATACTGATGCAAAAGGATGACATAGTGTGTATATATGTATATATTGGTTTTTCTGTTTGTGTAATGTAAATATAGTCGTCCTTTACGGAACAGTATGTGGAGCAATAAATAAGCCTCAAAGTCCTGACGGTGTTTGAATTATTAGGTTATATATATTCTTGTAGACTTAGTCTCCATATATACTTCATAAGAGAAAAAAAAACATATTTGATTATCTAGAGTATGAGGATGTATATTAAGCAAAATACCCCGTTTATCAATTTTCGTACTGTTTAGAATGGACAGCACAACGAAAATCAAACTGCTTTGACAATCGAGGCCTCCGTACAGGTAGGTGGCGGTAGACGGAAATGATGAACCTGCGCACTACATGTAAACATTAAATGGAGTAACACTGGACTGCCGACGCGATCGAGGTAAATTCATGTGCAGAAATGATGTGCGCCCAGTAAAGCCATGAGCTTATGTTAATAATTATCAGTACGGGAGTTACCGTATGCTTTTTTTATTTTACAAAAAGAGTTTTAATTGTTAACATAAATATTGAACGCAATGTCATCTTGTACGATATTATTTAAAATGACAGTTAAATGCCGTTATTTCTGTTGAAATCTACCTGCTATCTCAGCATATGGTTATCTACCCGATGCAGACAACTAAAGTTAACCAGACTGACCACAAAAAATACACTTTTACCTGTATTTCTAACAAATAACTTACTAAAGCATTCGTATATTTTATAATTTGCCAGTTAACTAACTAAGCAAGAAGTGATTTTGGGTGAACTGACGTTCGAGTAACCGAGTTAGTTCGCCTTATTTCGAAAATAACTATGTTACCTAAAATGAACTGTCAGATAAGTACATTTCTGAAATAATGATTAAGTGCTTGTCAGAAGAGGTCCAAGCAAAGCTTCGCTCTGGGATTGCGATAGTATCATTACAGCAATGTGTGGAAGAGCTCATTTTAAACAGTGTAGATGCCGGCGCGACATGCATTGCTGTCAGGATGGACATGGAGGCCTGCAAAGTTCAGGTCATAGACAACGGCTCTGGGATGAAGAGGGATGACATGGAAAGAGTGGGAAGCAGGTACTACACAAGTAAATGCACATCACTGGAAGACCTGGAGAATCTCTCCTTTTATGGTTTCAGAGGGGAGGCAGTTGCTAGCATTGCCTCTCTCGCCACACTGGTGGAGATTTCCTCAAGGACAAAACTGTCAGTGAAAACATTTGTGAAGGTCTTCAAGGAGGGCAAGGGCTTGGATGTTTTTGAGGCTGGGACTACCCGACCATCATCTGGAACAACAGTGGTGATATGTAACTTTTTTCATAACATGCCTGTAAGAAGAAAAAGGATAGACCCTGTGCTTGAGTGTGACCGCATCAAACGGAGGGTGGAAGCCATCTCCTTAATGCATCCATCTGTCTCCTTCACCTTAAAGAATGACTGCACTGGAGCCATGGTGGTGCAGCTCTCCAAGGCCAGAAGCACCTACCACCGATTCATACAAATCCATGGCCTGGGGAAGGCCCAGAAGCTGGGGGAGGTAAGCTTCTCTCATGGCCAGCTTGAACTTAATGGATACATTGGCCGTGAGGGTCACTACAACAGCAGCCTGCAGTACTTATTTGTCAATAGCAGACTTGTCCTGAAAACAAACATTCATAAACTGCTGAATTCACTCCTGAAGGGGGTCTGTGGTGCCAGCAGGCTGCTTGGAGGCCCTGGTGTGTCATCGGTCTTGGGGAGCCCAAAGCAAAAGGGGGGGCAAGAGCAGCATGCTATATATGTGATTAACATTAAATGCCCTTATTCGGAGTATGATGTATGCCTTGACCCAGCCAAGACCCTAATTGAATTTAAAGACTGGGAGAGTGTGCTGTTCTGTGTGGAAGAAGGGGTCAAAAAGTTTCTCACCAGAGAGAATCTGGATATGGAACTTTCACCTGAGGACACCCAGGACGTCGGGAACAGTGTGAATCAACTTCTGGCCAGCCTAGGTAGGACAGTGGACAGCGTGGGACGGACTCCTACTGCGGTACCTTGCTTTACAGGATCGTGCTACGATGGGAAAACACTTGAATCTAAAGCTGTGTACAGGAGACTGGCACACAATATTAATGGGACAGAACAAGCCAACGGGTCAGAGCAGGTGACTTATAGTTTGAATAAAAATATCAGTAACACTGATGCTTCAGGAGGTATGGAGTTAGAAAGTGAACTTCCCAAGAGTACAACCAGTCCAGTTCATGTACACAAGGAGAGCTGGAAAGACCAGTGCAGCACATTAATCACAACCGACGGGCCACTGCTTGACCTTTCTGGGGATAAGGAACAATATCATAGTCCTCAGATGGCAGGAAGACCAGGCAGTCCTTACTCAGGAGCTGATCGACTAGTGTGCAGTTCAAGTACCGAAAGGGTAAAATGGTGTGAAAGTCAAATATTTGAAACAGAAAGAAGTGAGAAGATAGTGTTTATCACAGAGCAGGAGTCTACATCCAGTAAAACCTCACCTGAAAGCACTGGCCTGAAAGCTCAGACTGACAAGGCAAATGATCCTTGCTTGAATAAGTTGCAGCTGGGCTCATTGGGGTTTATCACACATGTAATACCTCCAACACATACTAAAGAGGTACCAGTAGAACAGGCAGGACTTAGTAAGTTTTGTCCACCTGGATCGATTTCAGCTCAAGATCTTTTCCTTCAGTGTCCTGCTGAAGGTCATGAGTTTACTTCGGTGATGCAGCCTGTAAGACACAATGGTGCTCTGACATGCCATGCCATTAAGAGCAGGGGTTCAGCATTTGAAGTTCATGAAAACGTCTCTTTGGCAACAAAGAGGAAAATATCATTTTTGGAGGATTCCAGGCCTTTAGTGATCAGTGACAGTGGATTTAAGGACTTTCCTCTCAGGAAACATAAGATTTCCAAGGTAATGCCATGTCCAAAAGTGGCTTTAACAAAGCAGGCTGCATCACTAGACAGATTTAGAAGAAGGTATGGAAAGCAGTCAGGAAGACTTCCTGTTTCTGTAGACATTGTGAATGATGATGATGATGATGATGATGATGATGTTGAAATGGCTCCTGAAGATAGAACATCACATGTGGGAAATACTACAATCATCGCAGGGAAGTGTTTATCTCCTGCAGAGGGCCAGCTGAATGACACTTTTCAAAAAGTTATCACATCTCAAGAAGACACTCTAGCATCAGTTTCAGAAGACCCCACACTTAAACCTGCCCCATCCCAGAGTTCACTGGCTGGCAAGCTGTCACGCTTAAAAAAGCAACGGATGGGCAATGAGAGCGGTACCCTGAATGTACTGCTAAACCATGTTCCAAATGCTGGTGACAGAAGTAAGGACAAACTTGAGCAACTCAACGATAAGGAAGAACAACCATCTGATGTGCTTCATCCCTCAGAGGGTAACAGTGTTCTGGATGCTAATGCTAACTGGCTTGGCCCATCAGCTGGAAAGTATAAAGGTACCAAAGACTGCTTAAAGCATGCATCTTTAAATGCTGAAAATGTATCCACCCCTATTTTTTCAATTAAGGAATACACTGTTCTTTCAGCTGAGTTGGCCCCTGAAAAGAGACTGGATGCCCCTCTAGCTGAGCCGATAAATCCCAGTGAGGATGTCCCGCAGGCGCAAGGAACAATTAAGGGTATAAAAAAAGACATGGATGATACTGGGGTGCTGGAGTCCAGTGACTGGGTGGAGCTCTTTGATGACGCTGTGGGGAAGCTAGTTTACATCAACAAGATAACAGGTCTGAGTAAATATGAGGCCCCTTCTGTGGAAGATACCCAGGTGCCCTGTGTGAGAGATGTCACCACCATGGCCGTTAGTGTCATCTCCAGAAATGGTAAGTCAAAGACAGCGGATTGTTTATGCCACATGATGGTCTAATGCTACGAATAAATTGAATTGCATAAAGGCTTTCTTCAGACAATACTGATTCCCTGTAACACATCTCCTTATAATAAATGTTAGTGATTGGAAAATATGTTAATCTGCTGTCAGAATTGACTTCTTCAGAATTATGAATTGGTTTTGTGTAACTATTTGTTATTCTGTGTAGTGTATCAATAGAGATAAGCACAGGAATTCCAGAGAAAAGAGACAACATAGAAAATACCTCCATAGAAGCTTTGAATATGTGACCTTTAAAGACCTCTTGAGTATTTTCAGCACAGCTTGCTTTCCTCTGTAGGGTTTGAGTACAGATGTTACCCATTTCAAGCAGAGTTAGTGTTGCCCTTCCTGCCCAGATCCAGAGCAGAGAGAGTACTTACACTTAGTTCAGGCCTGCATGAGAAAGGTGAGCTTTTCATGCCACAAGAAAGCCGCAGGGATCCAAGCAGTCACACCATATTGTGTCCATTTAGGTTTTCTCTCAGTGGGCGTGGCCATGTTCTTTTGCTTTTCAGATGAACCTCAGTCTGCAGACTCTCTGTCCTCACTCTACTCAAAGTGGGAAAATCCAGTGTTTGTTCGACCTCCCGAGGTAAACCTGAGTCCTCACACACAGACTATGATATCATTCAGGCGTATTGGTGAGGAAGATGAATTGTGATTCCATTCATCTGCATAAAACCATGAAAGCTGATAATTGAGCTGACATTTAAGCTTCCCCCTAAATCCAGATACGGCTCTGGACAAAATGAAGAGACCATTCTATATTAAAAAAAAATCTGCATTTATAAATCCTGGTTCAATCCTGGTTCTGCTGGCATAAGGTTACTTTGAGCAGCAGGCTGCTTCCTGGCTCAAAGTTTCTAAGACAGCATTACAGAAGAACAAGGTGAAGCAGGAGACACTGGGAATGACCAGAAACCAGCCAGGTAAAGGGCGGAAGCAACATTCTAATGCCAGAGATGACCATCAGTTTATCCGACCTTCAAAAGGAATGGGAAATGTGAAGTGAAGTGGTGTGAAGTGCTCTGCTAGGACAGTGTGTATCAGGCTCCTAGAAGCAGGACTGAAGTTCCATAAAGCAAGGAAGAAGCCCTTCATTAATGAGACACAGAGAAGATGCAGGCTGTAGTTTGCAAGAATAAATATATTATTCACAGACACACACCCATAAATTGAGAAATGAGTGAAACAGAATTTTGCTGTGGTCTCTCAGTTTTTTTCCAAATCTGTATAAATATATAACAAAAGAATTTGCATCATAAGGCACATTTGCCATCTGTGCCCCGAAAGCAGGTGGAAGAGAACATCCTGTGGCAATAAATGATGTTCAGATGTATGACTCCTCTTCTGCCAGGTTGCAGTAGATGTGACCACTGGTCAAGCTGAAGGACTAGCTGTGAAAATCCACAACATCCTCTACCCTTACCGCTTCACGAAGGACATGATTTTGTCCATGAAGGCAAGATGCTTATGTGAACCTGACACATACCTGCATTGTCTAGATTTACACGTTTGATGCTTTGCTATAATGTTCAAAGCATAACAAAATATAAATTATGTGAAGTTTAAAACATGTAACCACATAATTAAACAAACTTACACTATGCCCAGTCTTAATGTTGTATTGTGTCTTTAGGTGATTCATCAAGTGGATAAGAAGTTTCTTGCATGTCTGATTAACACAAGAGACGAGGACGATGCCAACTGCAGGGACACTGAAGGAAAGTATCATTCCACACTCTTCTGCGTCCGTCTTTATGCGTGTGTGTCTGGTTATTACGATTCACCAAATGTTCTGAGTTTTCAGTCAGTGGTGAGTCAGCAAGTTAACATGTCCGTCATGTTCTTCTGAAACTTCAGGGAACTTGCTGGTGTTGGTGGACCAGCACGCCGCTCATGAGCGAGTCCGTCTGGAGAGCCTCACAGCAGGTGAACCTGGCCTCTCGGTAGCGAGAGGAAATCTTTTCAGTGACCTTTACAGTGACCATCATACTGCAGTGTTCTGATCTCCAGTTAAGGGATCCTCAACAGACGGGTTGTGACATACAGGATTCTCTGTTTCTCTAGACTCCTATGAGGAAGACCCAGAGTTTCTAGGCCAGAAGCAGCTGCGCTCCTCCAATGTGTCGCCACCTCTCGAGATTGTTGTCACAGAGGAAGAACTGAGACTGCTTAGGTTAGGACCAGTCATGCTAGGTGCTTATTGGATAACTGATCTACAGACCATCCCTGAAGTCATGGGGTTGGTCAGTGTTGTAATCAAAGTGTTTGAAATGGTGACTGGCTCTGTAGGTCTTGTCCACAGTTCCTCAGGGGCCTGGGGCTAGAGATGAAATTTGTGGAGACAGAGGAACCTCGTGTTCTGGTGGGGAAGGTGCCCATGTGTTTTGTGGAGAGGGAAGCCAGTGAGCTTCGACATGGGAGGCACACCATCACCAAGGATATTGTGCAGGTGAGAATCTTCTCCACAGCAGCAACGCTGGTATAATAATTCTTCGATTATAGGTACAGACTGATTTTGATCACCAGTTTGATTTCAGGTTCCATGAAACCATTATTTAAATAGTGTGTTTTACTTTCTTACTTCTAGGAGTACATTCAAGAACAGCTTGAGGTGAGCATTGCTATTATCATAACAATAGTATGTGTACAAATGCAGTTTATGACCATTGAAACGTCTATCCAGTTTCTGCTTCAGATTAATTACAATCGTTCCACTAGGTGGCAGTGTTGCTCCTTTTGTAGTGTTAAACTAGGCCCTCAGTTTTAGTTTGACAGAGGACTGCTCTCACTAGTTCCTCCCACGCTCACAGCTGCTGCGCTCCGCCGGCCGGGTGCGAGGGACTCTGCCTCTAACGGTACTGAAGGTGCTGGCCTCACAGGCCTGTCATGGTGAGGCACCTCAGCCCACTCGCAGAAACACTCCCCGCTCTCTCCATGTTCTCCCATATTGAGCTGTCAGACTTCATCTTACAGTCTGCTGTGCTTTACGTTCACTCAGGCAGAATTTGGAACAACGCTGCATTGCAGCTGTACATTACCTTGTGCCATGGTAGTGCTGTTTGCCGTATAGATAAGCTACCATTTATGAGCTACATGCAGCGTCAGTGTTCTTCTGCTAGCCAATGTTACTGCTCTCACACTAACAGGAGCCGTTAAATTCAATGCCAGCTTGAGCAGGGAAGAATGCTGTAGCCTGATTGGCTCCCTGTCCACCTGCAACCTGCCCTTCCAATGCGCCCACGGGCGGCCTTCCATGGTGCCGTTGGCTGACCTGCTCCACCTGGAGACCGAGCCGCAGGTCTGTATTGCCATAGCAGGATGTAGAGGCCTGAGTGAAATTAGCCTGGATATGACTGACCTACTGTACCTACCAATTAACTGAGGCTGTATGTGATTTTTCTTTAGAAATGAAATCATGTGCTCTGCTCTCCATAAACCTGACCCGAGGGGTGTATTACGAAGGGGGCTTATTGGCTTAGCGAGCTTTCCTGAGGCTTTACTTCTTTTGCCTCCCGTGAATTGTAGCTCACCGTTTAACGGGCTGTATCATCATGGCATCTTACGCTGCGCGCCTAACTTGCTTAAGAGCAGACTTTTGGCTTACAGTAGGTGTAAGTCCCACCCTTTCACCAAAAAGTACCCTTTCACTAAGAACAGCTACCCTTTGACTAAATTGTTTATCTTTTCAGTCCGATACAAATTAATTGAAATGTTTTTATTCCGATACTGATATTTGTCGTTGGTTCCTTTAAGGCGCCTTTCTGGGGTAGTAGGCTGCTGACAATAGCTTTCCAAGCAGGGCAGGTATTCCCTACCTCCTAATTTTAGTTTGTCTTTAGTTTCCAATATGCCAACTCCAGCCCTTTTATGCAGGCATGTACAGACAAACCCCCGTTAACTCACCGGGTTCATAAACACTGACGAACACCATTAAAAAAAAAAAAAACTGGGTCAAACCCAAAATTGCAAAACATGACACTTTTAACGGTTTCAACGGCAAATAGAAGACACTTTGGAAAATTTTGAACACCCAGATGTGTTAGTTTGAATTATCAAACATTTAAATCTTTTCATGATTTTATCTTGGTGTCAGTGAATTTCCGTTTCCAACTTTCTCCTTTCGACAGCAGCAAGTAAATGGTAACACAGGTCTCCGAAGGGCATTTTGTAAACTTATGTTCTTGCTATTTATCTGAATTTAATCTCTTTATTGTCATTGTATACAATAAAATAAGATTCATCTCCTCCATATAGTACTCTGACCACTGATTTTGTGGTTAAGACCAGTGTTTCCCCACCCAGTCCAGCAGAACCTGCAGATGGTCCATGTTTTCGCTTTCCCCAGCTTCCTGCTATGTAGGGAACAAAAACGGACCAGATTGACAAATCTGACTGTTTAAGACCGTTGAAAGGTTTGGCCCATTTTTTGCCCAGGACTGCAGTACTGTTGAATTTTGATTACAGCAATCAGGGTTAACCTGACTCTAGCCAGTTAATGCTGGATATGTAACACTTAACTTTGTAGTGCACCCCCACTGCATAGGACAAACAGCTGGATGGACAGATATATTCCCTTTGGATGGATTTGTTATGAACCAGTTGTTTCAAAATCAATTGATAAACTGCACCGTAGCATGAGGCCTGACGAACCAGTATTAATCATTTATAATGACAGGATTCGGGTCAGTCAGCGATCCTGTGAGCACAGCCATTTTGCAAACCCCTATTATGTTTTTTTTTCTTCAACAGAGGCCTCCCAAGCCAAACCTAAAGAAGCTCAGGCTGAGGTACCAAGCCTGGAAAGGGCATGGGAGTGAGTAAAGAGGACCGAAGCTACGAGGCGGCATTGCAGGACAGGACTGGACATTAGATACCTCTGCTGTGAATTTTAGCTGTTTATTTATACATTATTTATTAAATGAGTACAGCTCTGCATAATTTCAGTATTTCAAATACATTCCCCTTCAAGTTTAATACAAAGGCAGCTACAGCAATCCAGACAGAATTAAACATGGTCTTTTATTTACAGGGAGAATCAGAGCTCGTGGTCTTCTGGGTGGTACAGCTCACTCATTAGGCGGTAGATGTAGGAAGGGGCGTTACCACCGATGTTGGAAATGAAGAGGGTGATGAGCTCAGGAGGCACGTAGTCAAACACGGGGCAATGCACGTTCACCTTGGACAGGATCTCCCCTGAAAGGCAGGGAACGTATGCATGGCTCTACTGTGATCTTGCACATGTGGTCATGGACGGCAGGACTGGCAAACCTCGGTGGTCCCACACAAGCACTGCTTTGAGTGGCAGTAGTCATTTCGGGCATTCCTACTCATGATAGCAATCTAGAGATAAAACATGTAACAGAGGGAAAAGGACCCTACCTTCAGTGAATGGAAGCACTTCCTGTGGGGAGACAAATTTGTGGAACGTGTCTTCTTCATTAGGGAACTGAGTGAAGAGGAAAAGCAGAGATGTTAATATGTGCCAATGATGGAGGGCGATCAGAGGCGCAGCGAGGTGGGGGAAGAGGAGGCCTCACCTGCGGGGACAGCTTGAACATGGGGGCACAGACGATCAGGGGGGTGGAGTGATGTTTGGCTGCTAGGGCCAGAGTATGAGTCCCATTCACAGCCCGTAGGCCCCCGTTGGCCAGCACTGTCTGCGTGCCGATTATCACCTGTTTAAACAGTGTGCGTTTGACCTTTTTAAATCCAGAAACACAAGCCCTTGTTCCTTAAATTTGAAAAAAAGGATTTTTAATGTTTATTGTAAGACTCCATATTTTCCCATAATCATATAAATACAACATTTTTCTTTATTTGACGATAACAGAACAAAACTCAGGATAAATATGGAAAGAAATGATTAATATACATATTTACACCTATCTTTAAAGTTTAGATTGCAATTACAAGTAACCTAAATTATGCAATTCACAAACTTAATGCTCATCTGTGTGAAGGATGGGGTAGCACCTTGTTTACTCGAGACATCACCGCAAATATCGCTGCATCAGGAATGACTGTTGTCTCAATGCCAGCTTTTGAAAGACTGGTTGCCATTTCATGACCCTGGAGAAAAAGACAGGTGGATTTATGTGTGATTGACATCCTGGTTTAAATTAGGCCTTTTGACATGAAACGAGTCATTTTGGACTCCCTACTTGGCAGAAAGGAGCACACTCAGCCACTATGACGTGAAACTTGCGCTTGCGTGCGGCGTCCTTCAAGAATGCCTCAACGGTGCGTGAGCGGCCGATGGTCATGATGACCTCATTGGAGTGGATGTGCTCAAGTGCTTGCATGGCGATGTTCTCCGTGGTTACGTCTGCCAAATGGTAAGGGACACAGAAACTCATCCCAAAGGCACCATACATCTTTCATTGCTTTGAAGACTTTAGGAGACTCTGCAGAACATCTCCCAGCAAATGAAACATCACTGTGAGTATTTTAAGAATAAAATACCTGATACTAGATCACTGACCGTATTACAAATATTAAGAGGTTATTGAAACTATTTCAATTCTCAAAATTGCATAATCCTAAATGTAGTCTCACCAAGTTCTGTAAGTAGTTCGTTTATGGCCTCTATGACGTTTAATTTAAGGTCTTTCACATGTTGCCTGAAGTTGTCCTCATTCAGGCCTCCTGAGGTCAAAAGCTTGTGTAAAGATTCCTGTTGATCTGTCTCCTCCCTGCTCCCCCGAGACCTGGGATGGGGGACGGGGCATACCGTTGAGGTGAACATTTCATCAACTCCAGTTCTGCATAGTGCGTTTCTTGCTGCCTCCACGCATCGTGCGTCACGGGCGTATGACGCAGAGCCGTAGGGCAGCTTGACGTATCGAGTTCAGTGTATGAAGCGCTCAGTGTTCCTCACGTTTGCGGCGTGACTACGCCTTCGCGCCGCAGGGAAAGACAGGCGCCCCCTCACCTCGCGTACTCCTCTCTGATGATCTTCAGTACCCTCCGCACCATGCTCCCTACAGTGGTCTCTGACGGCTGGGCAGCTGTCATTCTCCTCCCCTCCTTGCGCACGATTTCCATAAGATCGCCTACATCACATTTTAAAAGTCGACACTTAGGCACGCTAATCGTTTCAACAAGTAGGTGTATTCATTGTATAACACGACACGGATGACCTGCTAACCACATGATGACGCACATATTGTTGTTAAACGGGGGTGTCAAAAAGCGATTAAACATTTTCAATAAGTAAAACGTCATCATAAGTGGTTGGATACTGCCTGCAGACGAAAAGTGATGAAGGTTTCTGACCTGCGCTGCTCCATCGTGCCTGCGCGGTAATCTTTCGCAGTAAAGCTGCTGTCTCTTTGGCGGTTTCTACCGAGGCCCGGAATGGTCCGGCTCCGCTGCCACTTCGCTTTAGCTCAACCAAGAAAGCCTCTGTTCGCTCAGAAAGGTCGCTTTCCCTATCGCCTCCCGGCATATTTTTGCAGCAGACGTGTTCACAAATGTATTACTTAGCTGACCAATTCGTTACCCGGAATCATTAAGTCGGTGTGTACGTACGTATGCAGACTTCCGGGTCAGGTGATTGCGGCATGCTCTTGTAGCGACTGCTCCTGAGTCGGTTTCATTTATCCGTTTGTTCTGTATTTCGACGATAATAAACGGGTCTTTATATTTTGGGGGAAACACCTTTAGCATCTTAATACTACCAGATACGTTTAAATCAGCCAAAACTTGTAACCTTTTTCTGTAATATCTAAAGCTCGCGCAGAATAAACAGGCATTTGCGATGGGAAGGTAGCTAATCGAAGGAAAAGACAATGTATATTTATAAAATTTTATTTTGTAAATCCGCCAAGATTATCTTATCCGTTACAGTGTAAACTAATGTACATAATCACCCAGGATTAATTGATGTCAGAGGGGAAATGCAACAGGGAAAAATATGACGGAGGGGGCATCCAGGGGTTTACAAACCCTTAAAGGATGACACGTCAGGGGCGGCATCGACATTTTAGCGAAATGGCTGTACATATGGGTATATTTTTCAAGATTCTTCACAACGGTGGTATGAGTCTTGCTGCTTTATCTTGTCAGCCGAAACAACTTTATTTCCATCAATAGCTGCATTCTCTGCAAAGTGGTACTTTGTTATACACGTGGTTGGTACACATTACTGTTAAAATGATAGCAGATCATTTAGAAAAAAAAAAGCTTGATTCGACAAGTATGACCTTTATATGAAAAGGGTGGCTCATTTTCTGTGTAGGTATATGAGACACCCCTAACAGCCACAATGCAAGCCATTCAGTTAAAGTCTATTTTCATTTAGAGTACAGCAAAAAAAAAAGGCTGCAGGCCAACATAAAATCTCAGGAGTAAGAAATTCTAATCATTTTTCCCTCTTAACTGTGAGAAATTCAACAAAGAGGAAAATTATGAAGGGCCCATTTTTGGTCAAGTATTCCACCTACAATTTTGATAAAGCAAGAGCTTATGGACTCACCTGGAGCATGGACAAAATGTTAAACTACTAACATCTTTCATTTAGATTAAGAAAAACATTCAAAGGGACATAGGAAAGCTGGGGGTGTCAATGAAGGTCTCATGTATGAAGACGGCATTGGTATCTATGGAAAGGACAGGGAAAATTTGGGAGCTTAATGTAAAAACAAAAGCAGCCAAATAAATTACAAGGATCTCAGTGGTAACAGGAGCCTCCAGAGTACATCAAACCCACAGGATTACCACCACTGCCACCCCCCCCCACCACGCTGTGGTCCTCGCAGGCCTGGCCCTCCACTGTTCAGCTGCCCCCAGCTTCACTCGATGAGCTTCTTCGCCTTGAAGAAGCGGCGTAGATAGAACACCTGCCAGGTGGCGAGTCCGATCAGGCAGCACATGGAGAAGATGCTGAAGTACAACACGCGTGTGTTTGTGGATTCTGCAAGAAGGGGGGTTATGGTCAATGAGCTAGTGTGCAGGACAGCAAACCAAAGGTCTTTGATCACCTGTGCAACACCTGTATAAATGATTAACATAAACTTAAACTATTTCTGTTTTACTTATCTCAAATATGCTAAACATGCTGCCAATTTATGTCCAACAATACAACCCCTACTGCTTACAATTCTCTGACTTTCCATCTTTTTCAGAGTTTGTAAAGTAAAGGCGGCATTCTACCAGAGAAATATAAATCAATAAGCATGATTTTCATGATGTCCTTTACCTCGAGAAAATTCCAACACTTAAGTCCTCATAACGCTCAGATTAAGAGCCAACATCAGATGTGAAATTAAATCTAACTGTGGGAGGATGGACGGGTTCGATGGCCAGCTGCCTGTGTGTGTTTTTTGCCGACAGCTTGAATGATAATCCGATGTGACACGGACAGGTTTACATGTTAAAGTCAGAGTCATGAGTCGATTTTAGTAGCTTTTCAACCCATTTAAAAAATAAATTAAAAAAAAAGTGACTCAAACTAAAATAAA
The DNA here is from genome assembly GCA_026779585.1 of Mormyrus proboscirostris. NCBI lineage: Eukaryota > Metazoa > Chordata > Actinopteri > Osteoglossiformes > Mormyridae > Mormyrus > Mormyrus proboscirostris. Next base: position 1,801,008 of record JAODKF010000030.1, on the reverse strand, counting down.
CAAGAAAAACCCCAAATTAAATGCGGTCAACTATTACCTCCTTTTAAGTGTTTCAGTTTCAAAAGTCAACTGTCAAATCTAAAAGAGCAGTAAATTTGTGTCATGTTCCTCCTGTAATACTCAAAGCATGATATTACAGATTACGATATGCAAATACAGAAACCCTGTGTAAATCACTATAAGTCACTTTGCCATGGGTCATCGCCTCCTTATAACTAACTGGAATAGATATTTAATCCCAAACATCACCATGTCGTCACATTTGACATTCGTGCATTTCTGCCTCACTCACAGCACCAGCCAGGGGTCCCTCACCATTGGTATCCCTCATCTCCTCCTCACGCTTCTTCATGTAGGCAAAGTCGTTGACGATAGACTCCGACAGGTCCTCAAGTCGCCGAAGCTCCACCTCCAAAGGTTTCAGCTTCTCCACTTTAGCAATCTGAGCGAAGGAAAGAAAAAAATCTCCCATCATGTTTCTGAATATGGACTTGAGATCATAGATAATTATGCCGTCTAAGTCGTCTGCACGGTGCTATGACCAGAACCTTCCAGTAGATGTCAGTGCCGACCACCGGCATAACCAGCTGCTAGACACACTGCAGCTGCCAGCTGACACACTCAACACAATCTTTCTGGTATGTGACGGCCAACCCCCTCCTGGGCCTCACAGACACATTCAGAGGGAACCCTGGTCTACATTGCTGAGGCTGTTGAGGACAAATATAATGGAGACCAATTGAATGTTACACCATTTGACGGGGATGAGAGCAGCCAGAGGCCACTGGGCCTAATCAAAAACTGGGAATACCCCAGTAAGAGGCAGAGCCACTTCAGGGGCCTCCTGCCGCAACACGCACTGCACAGGGTACCTCTAGCTTTTAGGGACATGCAGCTCAGTCTGAAACCCATTAAGCCCTTCAAGGGTAGGGGGGGCTTTGTGCCCACTAAAACAAACTCCCATAAGAGCACTGGAAACCTGGATAAGGACAACCACCCAGCGCTGCAATCCATGGCAGGAAGCCAAGGAAATTCATTCCTTCTCTGGATAAATGATCTAAAAAACGTCACGCGAGCAGCACTCTCAGGTTTTGCTGCTCCTGTGCCTTTGCATTAATCCAAATAAACGGTTCAAAACTCCCACATGTCAAACCGGTTAAGCTGCTCGGTCACAATTAACACAGAATGTCCTGCCAAGTGACAAGAGGGCCCGCTTCCCATCTGCCACTGCTGTGACGCTCAGAGTCGGAACATGTGCCCCACCCTGCACTGACAGTCTACGAGAGGCCAAGGCAAAGGAAGAATGGAGGGGTGGGTGGGATACGCCGGGAAAGGAGGGGGGACACACCTCAGGAAAGCGGTGGGGAGAGACGCGGCTAAGTGTGCTGGGGACAGGGTGTCTCGCAAACGCTCTCTAAGCAGGTTCTCTCCTCGTGCCTCAGCCAGCACACATGAGTCAGACCTCCAGTCCCAGGGAGATGAAAAGGCTGAAGCAGCAGTGCATGTTGGGCCAGCAGCAGGAGCAGCCTGATCCTGTAACCCCCCCTCCTGTCAGAGCCACTTACCTCCTCGTAATTCTTTGCCTCCACACCGTGCTTCATGTCCAAATTGACCAGCTGGTCCGGGACCCGCCCAGTTCCTGGAACCCGGAATGAAAAGACTTATTGTGAAGGGGGCCAAAAATTCCGGGAAATAACCCACTGCCGCCGGGGGGGGGGGGGGGGGGGGGGGGGGGGGGGGGGGGGGGGGGGGGGGGGGGGGGGGGGGGGGGGGGGGGG
>JAODKF010000030.1:1774661-1789701 GCA_026779585.1 Mormyrus proboscirostris | reverse complement strand
ATATAGATAGATAGATAGATAGATAGGATTATATATATATATGATTGTTTAAAATGAGTGTCTTGTGCATTTTTACTTAACTTGGATTTATGATCGTTTTTGTTAATTCCAGAAATCAGCTCTCATACTAATTACGTGATTACGTTTAAGTCAGCCTGCATCAGCCTAAGGCTGTGGTACCTGGTATGAATTCTCATGTGGGTGTGTTTTTCAGAATAATAGGCTTGATCAAGGTCATTATCCACTATTGTGCAGTTCTGTTCGCTTGCCATTTTACTTATTAATTTATTATGCTTGGGAATGTTCAGAGAAAAGTCAGTTGAGAGTCTTGGAAGTAAGTCCATGAGGCTAAGAATTCCATCGAATTGCATTACTACAGTGGTTTAATGCTAACTATTTTATATATTTAAATAAAACTCTGACCACCATGGAATTGGAAATGTAGACTACCAATGTGATAATTTATAGCCTTTATCGTGTTACATATTAAATCATTCTCGTGTTATGTACTGTAACTGTACACATTGCATACAGTATAGCTATTAAGTAATTAAAGTTGTGACCGTAATTCGGATATCATATAGATTAACTGTTGTTTTAAGTCTTTTCGGTTTTAAGGTGACCGGTCAGTAAAGACAATGAGTAAATGTTTAAACCATGTTTTTTATTATGTATTTATTTTGTTGCGAAGATAAATGTCTCTCTCGGTTGGGTCGGATTTGGATAGGGTTTCCCTTCCCATTGCCTGCAATGTGTTTATTCGAAACAGAAGCCGTTACCTTGGTAACGCCCCAGGCCGTGCGTTAATGACGCAATGTGACGTATTAGCGTCGGAACGTAAATCCTTGAGGCGGGGCCAGTATAGCTAGTGGTAATGTCTGTCTTTTGCTAAGTTTGTGTCTATTTCAGTGTAATGAATCTGGCGTTTAATAAACCATTAAAGAAGACATATTTTTAGAACATGCATAATATTTTAAAAACTTGAATCACATGAAACCGCTAGGAACTTTAGTACCTTATCCGCGTATTCAGTCGGGGAGATTTAAAGTAATATTTAAAACATTTCTGACAGTTAAAACGATATGTGACGAAAATATGTTTGTGAATGGAAATTTGTAACGTATAATCAGTTGATAACTTAATTTCCCACTGTTCTTTAACCCTTTTATTTCACTTGCAGGATATTTTATTTAATTTTTTTAGACGGATGCCGCGAGGTCCGAAGTTACGTATTGTAGCCTGTGTGCAAACGAATAACGTACTATTATCTTGCCGTGAAGGTCAAGTCACTGCCGAGAAATAGCCTACTGGCTGCCATTGAAAGAGTCTTGTTGTATAGGCTACAAAATTCCAAGGTTAACTGTTTTTTTCATTCCACTGTTTTGAAAGCCACTTAACTTAGACTCATGTAGGCCTAGATATAGTTCATATAAACCATCGTGATATGCATGTACAATGCATAATGTAAAATCACTGAAGTGCAATGTACAACATAAACCTGTGCTGATAAAGTTCCCGTACAACACAAGATTTAATTACCGGTTCTACATTGCCTTTCCCGGTTCGGACCACCGTATAAAAAAAAAATCACAGAAGCTGCTGCGGCAACTGGCGAATGCAATTCCCGGCAACTTGAGGCCAAGTGAACAGGATGTACATATATGGTATGGTGGGCATTTCATTTGATTGGCTGGCTGACCAACGTTATGCTGCTCTATTCTGTGCAATTTGCTGAAGACAATTGTTCTGCCTGGCTATCACACACGCAATATGAGATAATGAAAAGAGCATTACAAAGGCCACAGCGTGGACGGTTGTTGCCAAAATTGAAATTCCCGTCACAAAACGTCCTCAGCCGTCACACTGTTGAATGCCACCGCACTTTTTTTTAGGAGAGATCTTTTGTTGCTATGTTGGTGAAATTTATATTGGTTTGTTAATGCTAATGAAATATGGTTTGTATTTAAAAGTAAAACGTGATATACTAGAGTAATCGTTAAACCCTGTAACTGAAATAAACTATGCATCCGTTGCCACATCTCTGTTTGTATTAATTAATATACTGAGCAGAAACATGGCAATCAGGGAGCTTGTATTTGTAGAATTTGACCGGTCGTACCTTCATGATTTGGTCCCAGCGGTGTTGCTTTGCAATCACAAAGTGCAATTTTATTTTCCCCAGAGGGAATGCTTTCAATATTAGTATGACATATTTTTATGCAAAATATCTGATCTGTGACCGTTCACGGATTTCAATGACATTGCCGCGTCTAGATACGCTTATAATTGCTTAATACACTGAAAAAGAGAATTCATTGTATTTTGACATCTAATCAGAAAACGCCAGTTTTCTTGTAAAATGGCTTTTTTGTTCGTTGCGTGGGTGTAAACATCTGTAAATACTGTATTTCAGAACTGACAAGCTTCACGTGACAATGATCACAGTTTCCTTGTTATAATAGGGGGCTATATAATATGTTGAATTTAGGCTTTTGCAATTTGCAATGTAATACAATTAAAAACGTACATTTCTCATGTTAATGGTAAAAGATTTAGCGCATTTTGTCCTGATAATAATAATAATACAAAACTGTTTATTTTATCAAGTACTGCCTCCCCCCTACCATGAAAAAATGGTACCGCCTTAGCCACAGATTTCATTCATAAAAATCTGGCACAGTATAAAAGGGGGAGCTTGCAAACTAATCCATCAGTTACCGGGTTAATAAACCTGGTGGAAGGAATTGCAAGCAGCTCACGAGAAAACATTCGTCGACTTGACTCTCGAACGATTTCAAGATAATTATTCTTAAATTTCCATCGCCTTTCCAGACGAAAAATGTTTCCAAACTTAAGCACGGACAACGATTCTTCGTCTCGCTGCAGTACCGCATCTCCAGTCGGGGACACCCTTACGTACTACCAGCAGTCGCCAGCTGACTCGTTCTCCAGTGCCTCTGCTTCTCCAGTACGGAACACACAGGTACAAATGTATTATTTTAATCATGCATGCGCTTTGCTTGTGATTTTTGTGCATATTCACGAATGCCACAAAAAACAGTATTTATTTGTGGAACAGTGTTGGCACCTGAATTTAAGGCCAGCATAAAATGATTATAACACATGCCTGTTGAATATCATTATCTATGCACATAAAAATGCTGTTCAGCCTTTTGTAAAAACGCTGTTATTCTGTCATGTGTGTAAGGACGCGTCCATTGCAGTGTAATTTATTCGTGAAGTATTGTGAGGACTTTTACATATAACAAATTTCACCATTTTACTTGCTCAAGGAATTGTCGATGATGTTTATAGGCTTCAAAGATAGGAAGTATTTTTGCAGTTTATCATTTTTACTTCATCATATATTAATAATTTTAATCATCCAGCACTACTGGTTTGTAAGAGTTTATGAAATGCACAATAAGGTATATCCCACTCGTACCTCTTAGACAGAAGCTAAAAATACACAGAGAGTGTATTTCTGTTTCTTGCGATCTCAAAGGGCTGCATGTTTGCACAGAGGCTTAGCGAGGGGAAAGAAATCATTCAGGAGACTCCACAGCAGTCTTGCGTCAGTGTCGACGTCAGCAAGAATTATAAAGCCCAATATTGATCGGGAGGGCACTATTTTTGGTTTATTTAACAAATTTATAGAAAGTGAGAAGAATTTATATATTCTAACGTTAAACGTAGCTTGATCATTTTCACTGTTATTCTGCACTCATTGTTATTCTTACCAAATCTTACATAGAAGACATGAACAGCCACAGATAAATATCGCAAATATTAATAATCTTTAGCATTTAGTCTTTTGTATTTTAACCTCCTTTGTAAGAGATCTATACGTCAAAACTACATAAACTGCAATATAAATTACACAGAAAATGGATTTGCAGTGCGTAATACTCTGTGTTAACTGCAACGTAAGTTCCCTTTAATGTGCACAATTAATCAAAATATCGGGATAAAAATGTGCTATCAATTTTACAAATTATCTGATGCTTTTGCAGGAACTTCGCACAGATATGGATGTTGCCGGCACTCCCTTTGTTCCGACAGTGACTGCAATTTCAACCACCCCGGATTTGCAGTGGATGGTCCAGCCGACCATGATCACATCTGTCTCCCCTTCTCTGGGTAGCTCGCAGACATACAAAGTGCGCAGCTCTAACCAGTCGGCTCCCAAGGCAGGCGGAAGCAAAGGACCAACCACTGGCAGAAAGGGGAAGAATGAGCCGGTAAATAAATGCGTCATTTTCAACGCAATCTGCTACGTAGCTAAATCCTACGAAACAAACGTTGTTCCGAGTAACTGTTTTTGCTATCCTTAAAAAATCGGTATTGCCAGTAGTTCAGTGTTTTTTTTGTGCATGCATCGCACAGCGCAGCTCTACCGGTGTGCCTTACCCAGGCCGCCAATTTATATTCAGGTCATGGGGAGTCTGCAACAATGGTCTATTTTTAGACACATTGCAGCTAACCATGTACTGGTAGACTTTTCAGCTGGATCTATTGGCTGTGGAAGTTGACGAGCTGGAATGAAAAGAGTTTTTGTGAAAGTAAGCGTCAATTTATTTTGGCCAGCTTTCTCCAGAAGAAGAGGAGAAGAAGAGAATCAGGAGAGAGAGGAATAAGATGGCTGCAGCGAAGTGCCGCAACAGACGGAGGGAGCTTACAGACACCTTGCAAGCCGTAAGTGAGCTTCGCATGATCGTCAAATGGCATCACACTGAACAAAGCAATGTGTGCATTTTCAGTATAAACAAGATCCATGTGTTTTTCCCTGTGGCTTGGCTTTTCTCCAGGAGACAGATAAGCTAGAAGAAGAAAAAGCTGCCCTTCAGACAGAAATAACCAATCTCATGAAGGAGAAAGAGAAGCTGGAGCTCATCCTTGCGGCTCATAAACCAGTCTGCAAAATAGCAGAAGACCTGGATTGCATCTTCCAGGAGCCCATTGGCTCTCCCCAGCTGCTGTCCAATCTGGGAAACAGCAAGTTCTTAGAGGACACTGCACCGGAGGCTCCTGTGCTCCAGGATACAGATGCCTCCAGCTTCCCCACCACAGCTATCTCAGGGAACTCCAACATCCTGCTGTGCTCCAGTGCTGATGTCAACATCAGCGACCTGGAACCTTCGCTAGACATGAAGGAGGAGCCGTTGGATGACCTGCTCCCCAGCCTGGAGAAGACCGCCATTGAAACGGCCCGCTCTGTCCCAGACATTGACTTGAGCGGCTCCCTTGGGGTGACGGACTGGGAAACCCTGTACAAGTCTGTGTCCAGTGACCTGGAGGCCCTGAGCACCCCAGTGGTGACTTGCACCCCTACATGCACCAATTACCTGTCGACTTTCGCATTCACCTACCCGGAGTTTGACTTGCTGAATGAGGGAGTGGCGAGTCCTAAAGCAGGTGCAAGCAAAGCAGACTCAGTAGTAGATATTCTCAATTCTCCAACCCTATTAGCCTTATAATGTTTAGCATTAAAGTGGATAAACTGGACAGCGATTGATGACTGCAGAGTCTGACACCACTAAGCATGATATATTGTCTGAGGTCATTGCTGTGATCCAAGCGGTTGATCTAGTGGTTGCATTCATGAAATGTTTACTATGACTGAACCCGTATTAACTTCTTCCAAATGCATTTTGATGTAGCTAAAGCATGACATTAATTTCCCTGACTGAAATGTTAGCTATGGTCTGGTATTAAACGCATGCAAAAAATGTGCCATATAATTTCCGAATTACACAGTCCATTCGTTCTTTTTTTTGGGTGCTAGATTGTTTACTGTATTGTAGAGCTAAGAGATGTATTGTTTTGTGTTTTGATAGCAATAGTATGCTAATGTAAAAAATGAATATAGTGTGTACAAGTATATATCCCTGTACTGTAACTGCATACCTCAATTTTGTCATTCAAACTGTGATTTTGCATCATCGTTTACAGTTTTCCATGAAAACATGTGGTGTGCTATAATTTATCAAGATGTATTTTATGATATAGTTTATTTTTCTACCTTAAAAGTTTTCACTTGTTCGTCAAATGGAGAGAAGAGAAATAAGCATTGACTGCTTATATATGGATAGTATCATTAAATATATTTGAAGTGTATTTGGGTCTTGTGTTTTACGTCAGCTCTGTGAAAAATATAAAATATGTTTTAAACGGAGTTAAATGAGGATTAGCAACGAATGTTTCAGGGTCTCTGTCTATAATTACGTATAAAAGCAAGGTAATTTCATTTGGTGGAAAGGGGATTTCAGATTGTCCATAGGTAGATACGCTTCTAAAACATCACAGAGAGATTAAAATTTAATCGTTTGGAAACTGGCATTATAAGAATATTGATCATGCTGTTTGGGTTAGCCAGCGTGATGAGACAAGACATTCAGGAACATATACATCAATCGCCCATCTGTTGACTTTATCTAATAGATCTAATAGATCTGTCTATGTAAAAAATCAGATGTATTCTGCAAATAACACCTAATGTATACGGAAATAACTGATACTTCGGCTTATTAAAAATGTATCCGTCAGTTGGATTTCGTTCTCATTTTTCAGACACTAATTTGAAGTAATTTGCACTCAGGGTCCGGTGATATATAGGCGTAACATGTAAATGCAACACAAAGGACGTATATATTTTTCACAAAGCATACATCATAAATAACTATTTCGCAATTTTGTTTGCAATAATTGTTTGTTTTTGTTTAGCTGTTCTATTTAAAATTTCCTTAAGGCACAAACCTGTAAATTATTTTATAACCCAACCCTGCCTCTCCACTAGAATGCAGTGAAAGCAATTACGTCAGGGCGTGTCCGCGTTCCTTTGCGTCACGCGCGTGTATTACGATTCACTTCCTTGCCCATATTAGGTAAGGAAACGACCTCTGTTCTAAACTTCTGGATGGTTCTGGAATCCTGCGAGGGCCGATCCCTCGGGAAAGAGCGAAGTCAAGCGGACACTTGTTTTGTCTCCATAGTGACCAATCGATTTTTCCCATAGGAACAGCGAGGCTTTCCCGGAAAGCAGTGTGCGCGGAGAATTGACCATTATGTTCTTACGGGAAGCAAACAATTACGACAAGTCCACAGTCTGACCACTCGGCCTTTATAAAGCAGCATTTTGTTTAGCTTCGATCGGAAATACATATTTGTCGCTGTTCGCCAGATAGCTAGTTTGATAGATAGCAGTAGCTGCGTGCATACCACGACAGAGGTCTTTTGTGCTTGGAAACCTTTGAAATAGAAAGTACCAGTGACGTTGTCGTTTTTTCACTGTAACTTGCAAACCAGGAGGTTGATTTGAATTTGTCCTCTATGCGATAGCACAACATAGCCAGTGGATCTAAAATTGCATATTAATGTTATGTCATAGATATTGGAACACGTTCATTGTTTAAAAGATGCATCGTTGACATGCTCAGAGGTGGTTTATATTAATGTTATTTACATAGTGACTGAATCGCATTTAATTGTAGCGATCGTTGCATATGACTTTTTATATATAATTTTAGCATTTTATATATGTATGTAAATTTAATATATGTATGTGGTAATGCATAGGTTTATAGTGACATTCTGACACAATTCAAAGCAAGGCGATTTTGTTAATAAAATCCAAATCCCGCTACACCGATACCAATCCCCGGTCCGTAGACTATAGTAGCTAGGCTACAAGTCCGTGGCCAGGATTCCACCAAGCAGCGGAACGCCGGGGGCGGTTTTTCAGGGGTGCGCACTGCGGAGGTGTTGGTTATTTTATTTTATTTTTAAAAACTGTTGTGTTTTTTACGACCCATCATGTTCGCGCGTTCTGTTCGCTTCTGAAAAAGACGGAAATGGTTAAAGTTATGAAATCACCGATCGGTCCGCGGGTACCCCCCTGTGCCGTTTTACTGGTCGTGAAATTTTTGTACGACGTAAACATCAATAGGTTGGGTACTATGCAATCAGATTCGTGGCAGTATTATCAATAAAAACTTTTTAAACATCTAGCAAAAACAATTTGAGAGAAAAAAACTCACTGAAGCAAAAAAAAAGAAAAAAGTAATCTCAAAATTAAAATTCATAAGTTGCAAACAAATTATTGGTCTTTTACTTTTTGATAATGTGCCCTTTTGTTTCCAATTCCAGCTTTCTCGTTTGCGCTGCTAGATTTCTTTGTTTGAAGTTCTGCTCAAACCTCTCCCATGGGCGTTTTTTTCCAGGAATGTGTTCCCATTGGATAATAAGTTTTTGAATCGCAGCTCAGTCCCTCAGACGTTGTTTAGTTCGGCAAACAAATCAGTAGAGGCTGAATGAGGCATCACCCATAAGTAAGGTTGCAATTAACAGCGTAATCACCTCGCTGTAGCCGCCATCACAGGCCCCATGGCAGCCCACTGTTACCATTCACTCATACATGCACACCTATGAGCAATTTATTAACTCCACTTAGCCTCAGCATGTCTTTGGACTGTGAGGGAAAACCAGAGTACCCAGAGGAAACCCCTTGATGACACAGGGAGAACATGCAAACTCCACACACATGTAACATGTAATGAATGTAACATGTAATATTTGAACCCAGGTCACAGAGCTGTGAGGTAACAGTGCTAACCACTGCACCACTGTTGTTATCTTAATCCTCCGTAGTGAGGCTAGCCTGCTAGCGTAGGTTAACCAATGTGAAAATACCAATTTTAGAAGACAAAAAAATGCATATTCATTAATATTACTCAAACAAAAAAACATCTTAGCTGCCTTTATGAAAATGCAGAGAGCAAACACGCATTAAGGGAGATATCGCGTTGAAAGCGATCTCCTTCCGTCTCACCGCTGCGACCCAGGTCACCCGACGCCTCTTCGCTACCTCCTCTACCTGCTGTCCATATCATCTTTTCCAAGTGGGAAACTGAAAAAATCTCATGTTGTGGTCCACCTTTCTGCCATTTCTACCATGTGATTTAGTATGACCAGCTTTCACACAGCACGACTGTCCCATCTTACCGAAGATAATGGCGCATGCAAATGCTGGCACTTGAGTTGTATACAACCAAAATGGCGATTTGACAATACACTGCGGCTGTAGCGAATGTGACATCAACTGTCAAAGACCGATATATGAACGGAATCTTTCATACATTGTTTTATTTTATTTGAATTGAAGCTTTATTTAAACTTTTGGACTTTAAGATACCAGTGTCACCAATGTGCACTTTAGTTTGTATTGTTTAATGTGTTTCTTTTTTATTGTGATGGTCACACTAATATAAAAACATCTGATTATTTTCAAATTCATATGTTTAACTGGTTATTTTAATTTGATTATTATAAATTTGAATCGGCTTAATGCAGACACATCAGGGGAACATTCATAGAGGGACAGACGTGAGCAGATGAGGTAGGACATGCACTGGAGCCCAGAACAAGATGTGCAACCACAGGTCGCAGGCATTAAAATAGTCAGGCATGAAATAATGGTGACTAACTGACAAAAAAATTTGAACAATTAGTCGTCTACCAAAAATAATCATTATTTGCAGCCCTACTCAGCTGCATTTCCCCTGGATTTGGCACACAGGGAAAGTGTTGAATGGAGAGGAATGTTTTTTTGGTTTCCAAGGTATCACAAGGTTCTCAAGTTTTGAACACGGGCAAGAGTGACATTCTACAGGATGCCTTTTCATTGGTTGTTGTGTTGCATTTTACCCAGATACAATACTACTATTTTCTTATTGGCTATTGTGTAGGCCCTTTCTTTTTTTGATTGGCTGGTAAGTGACACGCTCTAGGACTCCATGTTTCATAGTGAGTCGCTACTGTGCAATGGTCTGAGAAATATTGGGCGCATGTTAGCCTACAAATTGTTTTTCTGCGTGAGAAATACAATGTGTGGCGGGAGTGAGTGACAAAAGACTGAAAAGAGTGACTGTCACGCTCATTGCGTGACACTTGAGAGCCCTGGTATCAGATGCTACAGTGGCAAAATGGAAAATAAAATTAATGCGTAGTGTAAGACAAAACTAAATGCTAGCACTTTCAGTAAGAACTTCAGAGCAGGATATTTGACACACTTGTTAAAATACCTGCTTCATTTTTCAGTGGGATCTCCATGGTATCAGTAGAAGCATCCCCAGATGTGTGGCTTTTATTTGGCTGAAGGCACTGTCTGAGAATCCATTTGTTTTTGTGCTCCTCTCTTGATGCCTATGGTGCTGACCGACAGTGCTGTGTCCCACGTTCACTGTTGTTGCCAGTCGCTGTTGCTTGTGTCATACATAGCAGCTGGTTTGCCTAACTTGAAATGATAAGAATGGCTTTTAGGATATGTTTCCACTTCAGATATTTAAAACCAAAGAATTGTATGTCATCAGCTTATAAATTATGTGCCACGAAAGGCATAAAATTACTTGTATTCCCATTCGGTTATGTCAGTTACTGCAACCATGAACAGAATGGGGATTATGAGATGCAGTAGCATACTAACAAAAACTAAGCTGATGTTCAAGGGTTAATGAAGATCAGTACTGTCACTTACACAAACATGGCGTACGATGGTCTTTGCTTCCTAAATTGATGTAAATTCTTTATGCCATAACAAAATGACTAACACAATACAGACAATAGACAAAATGACTAATGCAATACAGACAACTTCTTGAAGGGGATGGGAAAAAGCCCTTGGGAGCCTGAGCCTTATCCTTCAAGTGGAAACCACTGGAGAACTTGAGGATCAGATCTGGTGTGGTGCTGAGGCATCGCCGGCTTCACAGCAGCACTTTGAGGAGACTAATCTGGGTAGGTGCATGGAATATTTTGTCTCTCCTGCATGATGACTATCTTCCTCTGCTGTTGGAGAAGCTTTGTAAACTCCACATGGGGTGGCATGGTGGTGCAGTGGTTAGCACTGTTGCCTTGCACCGCTGCGACTCGGGTTTAAGTCTCTGCCTGGGTTACATGTGTGTTGAGTTTAAACTTCGTGGGCAATGGTGGCTTGATGGTTAGGGAAGTGTACTTGTAATCGAAAGATTGCAGGTTTAAATCCCCCACCAGCAAGGTACCTTCCCCAGGTGCTGAATTAGCTGCCCTCTGCTATGTCACGAAAGTCACATATGGGTTAAATGCAGAGGACACATTTCGTTGTTGTGCACTCTGTCGTGTGTTAACAATGACCACTGATCACCAAATTCTAATTAATTTCAGTGGCGGAAATGAACAACTAGGGAGCTGCTATCAGCGCATGAACCTATTATTGGTCTGGTCATTCTGATGGCTGCCATACTTGGGGAGTATCTGTGGCTATGATGGATCAGCTCCTCCTGAAGTTGTCCGATGTAACTCCTTTCAACGAGCATGTTATGGGACTCAGACTAAGACACTCTCTGTGTATCTTGCCTGTTATCTTAATGTATGTTCTGACCGTGGTGAGTGATGTCTCGAAGAAGATATTTTATTTCCAACATCGTTCGGTGGTTGATGGGTGCCCTCTGGTCACAGGTGACTTTGCTTCCATTTGGGAGACAGGTGTCATCCCAATTGACTGGAAAACGGAACTTCTTGTCCCTATGTGGAGAGTGAAGGGTGATCGCCTGGATTGTGGCAACTGCTCTCAGTGCCAGGTAAGGTCCTTTCTAGGGTTATCCTGAATAGCATCTGTGATCGCTTGCCTATCAGCAACTGGAGCAGTCTGGTTTTACACCTAAGAAGTCTACAATCAACCGCATCCTGGCAAGGATTCTCCTTGAGTGCAAATGCCCTGTGGGTCATTCTGAGACTTTGCGGGATTCCCCCAAAGTTGCTGGATGTCATAGCTGACCTATATACTGGTACTGTGAGTGCTGGGACCCGTGGTCGCAGACCCTTACTATTCTTCCCAGTTGATTCTTGGGTTCATCAGGGGTGTGTTTTTGCTCCTATTCTGTTCCATGCTTGCATGAACTGGGTGTTGGGCAGCGTCATGTGGTCCAATGGCTGTGGGGCATCTGCTGGTGAAGAAAGATTCACTTATCCTGACTTAGCCAATGATACTGTGATCTTTGTGGAGTCCATGGAGGCTCTGATCCGGGATCTCGAGAGACTCAGCAAAGAGCCTGAGTGCCTGGACTTGCAAGTGTTCAGGATAAAAACCAAGATCCAGGCCTTTAATAATCTCTTAGCCACAGCCATCAACAGTGTGTCGTTCTGCGGAAAGAATGTTGACCTCGTCAAGAAGTTCACTTACCTTGACAGTGACACCCATGTCTCTGGTGACTCTTCCTATGAAGTCAGTATACAGATCAGGTCAGAGCAAGGGGGGTCTTGAGGTCACTGGAAAGGGGTGTTTGTGGCGCTCCTGATATCTTTGTAAGTGGATGAAGGTCCAAGTCTCTAGAGTCCAGGTACGTCCTGTTTTGCTGTATGGCTGTGAGACATGGACACTATACAGTGACCCGAGACAAAGCTTTGGCTCCTCTGGTCTTCTCAGAGAATCCTTGGGTACCATTGGTTTGACTTTGTGTCAAGCAAGCGGTTGCTCAGGGCGTCCTGAATGCGGCACATTATCTGTGAGGTTTCATCAGTTACAGCACTAAGGCCATGTGGCATGTTTTCCTGAGAATTCCATTGCTGATGACCCAAATGAATGGACCAGGCCAAGGGGACGCCCAGGTAACACCTGGCAGTAGCAGATTGATGGCCATTTCCAGAGCGGGGACTTACCTGCATGTGGGCCTGGGGGGTTCCCAACCGGGATAAGAAGGTGTCTTGTCGTGTGGTGGGTGTGGCAACATGGTGTACCAGTGCATGCCCCCCAACCTGGCCTGAGCCGTCAATAATTTGTTTGGTGGTTGTAAATTTTACTTTCGAGATGACATTTTTTTTCTTCAGTGAGTTTTATTTTCTGTCAAATTTTTGTTTTTGGTTGATGTTTTGCTTGATAATATTGGCAGAAACCTGATACCATAGGGACCAGTTACTTAGACTTTGACTGTCACCTAGACATTTTACAAGTGACCAGTTCAGTTTGTATTTCTGTGTCATTGCTTCTCAAACTGCTGTTTACAGATGTGGAAAGCTGATGCTCTCTACAATACCAAAAAACTACAGTGTAATAATGAAAACATTTTTCTTTACCACAAGGTTTGACAACGTGCAGGTTATTTATAACTCTACAGTCATTTATATAAAGTAAGAAATTTAGATTGACACAATGAACTACTGGCACTGATGAGCAAATATATTTCTTACACGTTGGCCTGTAATGTTTGTTTTTTCAGTTTCTTCTTAATATCACAGTGTAATGTTTTCAAGGTACTAGTATTCTGTATAAGCAACTGAAAAAGTGGAACATAAATGCTGCAGTCCTGTCATTGTTTGGTGAATATATCGTATTTGTATTTTGTAGTAAATTTTGTGATTATTCAAATGTGTCTCGATGGCCAATTCTTAGACATATTGATTTAGACACTGCAGATATTATGCCATCTTACAGCTTTGATAGTGACTATGTACAATGGGAAATGCACAGATGTCTGATAGGGGGCACTGTTGCACAATTGCTTTTTACTTCACTGGCCAGATTAAGGACAGCCTTGCATATATTTTTGGAACTTACATTAGTTCAGTTCCATTTTAAAATACAAAAATATTTAATTTTTTCTTGAGGAACTATATACCTATGTATAAGATATTCAATGATAATGATAATTTAACGCATTATAACTGAGTTGAAACCTTTAAAAGGGTGAAAAAATATTGATCCTTACAGGTAAATCTTTGTTGTCCAGCAGCTTTACTTAAAGTGAAGGAAGAATAGCTACCTCCCAATCAAATAAGAATCTGTATAGTACAAATGCAAGTGAGATGGGAAAATGAGGGTGCGTGTAATTTAGTGCTGTTGGAACGATATGGTGAGAGCTGGGTAAAGGCTAATATTTACTTCTGCTGAGAATCTACACCATTGGTACATCATAGCCTGAAATAACATTTCTGGCTACACTGTACTGATGATGTAGATTCATCCTTTTTCTGAAACCGCTTGTCTTGGACAGGGTTGCGGGGTGTCTGGAACCAGGAAACCACTGTGGATGGGGGGCAGCCATTGGCAGGGCACACTCACAAACCATTCACTCACGCATATCGGGGAGAAAACGGAATACCTAGAAGAAAGCCCATGATGACATGGGGAGAACATGCAAACTCCACATACATGGAACCTCTGTGGAGACTCAAACCCAGGACCCAGAAGTGTGAGATGATAGTGCTAATCACTGCACCAATCCGTGTCACCCTGGCATATATTTTATGCAGAATTATGAATAAGCCTTGAGTGTCCTCTTGGTGGGTGATGATCAGAAGCATTGTAAAAATGAGTGGCAGCACATGGAAAGGAGCACCTGAAGTGTTCAGTTGTACTCCTCTATTGTGCAAGCTACTTGTTGAGAAGATGGGCCTCATCATCAACAGAGTTCAACCTTGACACCATCTTTCTCTTCACCGCTGTTTCAAAGGAATCCCAAAGCAGTTCTATGACAGAGCTTTTCCTCCAAAGTCTCTTCAGCCAACCCATCTCTTTGACCTGCAAACAGCAGTGAAGAAGAAGACTTTGACTATGATGGATCGAGAAAAATGCTGATTTCTAGACTCTGTTGGTCTGGATTTGTGCTTTTTGAACCTGAACTTTCCACCTCTGCTGGGGGATCATTTATGCAGATATTAGCTATTAACACATAAAACCTTGACACCTATCTTTATCTCCAGAAAGCTGCTCAAGGAACAGACTATTTTAAAGGCATTATTCTGATTATCATTTTCAATCTGACTTTCTTGAAGCTTTCGGAAAGAATATGTTTTTTGTGGCTTTTAAATGTAAAATTAAATGCTACAAACTTTCTAGGACATAAAATTAAACTCCAGTGGCATACAACTACTAATCTAACTGCTGTGTTAAGTGATCCAACTCACATCACATATACATATATATACACATATATACACATACACATATACATACATATATATATATATATATACACATATATATATATATATATATACACATATATATATA
>JAODKF010000030.1:1763570-1774561 GCA_026779585.1 Mormyrus proboscirostris | reverse complement strand
TGAGTTTTTCTTTCATTGACTGAAGGGTACCAACAATTTTGTCCACGTGTGTATATATATATATATATATATATATAATATAAAAAAAGCGCACAAACACGTATATACATTTGTCTGTCTTATTTACTGTAGGTTATTTGTTTGAATTAAAATTTTATGCAAACAACACATCGAGTTCTACATATATATGCATTCTCGGTATCTGTATGCATTCTCAGAATCCATAAAATATGGTCATGCTCTTCAGTGATTGGAACTTGGCCTGAACCTGTGATAGAATGGGGAGCGTTCTTGGTTCTGCAACACTGGGCAGAATTCCGTGAGTGCTACTTGTTTTGCTCTGGTGCTGGGGTCTGTTTGTTTGGTGGTTTCCCTTAGAGGCCTGCTGTGAGGCCAGGTGACTGGCAAGTGCAGCATGAAGAATTTGATGGTAACAGACCCACCCTCACTTCTCCTCCAACCTGAGCAGCAGGCCTTCCTGTGGTTTGATAAAACTCCCACTCAGTTCTGGCTAATTAGACCCTGCTATGTTTGTGTTAGATCTGTGAGTACATGCAAGACAAGGCAACCTTTATGATCTCCATACTGTTCTGTTTTGGTAACTAGCATGTGATCTTGCGACATATCAGTCTCTGCAGTGATACGGATAATTCATTGGGTGACCAGGAAGTGAATTTGCACATGACCAAGCTACAGGTGTGTTTCCATTGTCCAGTAATAGAGTTCCTGTTAATAATTCTGACGCGACGGATGAGCCACAGTTATGAACATCTTCATAATTTGTTCCCAGCCATTTTTCCGCTGGACGGCTGTGAAGATGACCAGCCTCCAGAGATTCTGATTCACTTGAGTGACACACCTGCCCCTGTTCTTATGCCCTGACCTTGCTCAACGGTAACCCGTAACAGCTGCCGTCTTGTGCTGCCTTACCCTACTGTGGGTTTTATATGCCCGTATTCTGTATAAAACGAGGCAGAGGCTGTCTGGGAAGCCCTCTTTGTCTGGACTCAACCCAGCAGACACCTGACTTAATGAGCCTTGAAGAGAGGGGGCAGATGATTGGCTCTGGCAGGTGGCACAGCGCGTCCTTCCAGTGCCTGCCAGGCTCCTTGCCGCTTTAACTGCTGGGATAATAGTTCCGGTCAGGTGTGTCTCCACAGTCGCACTCAGGCTCTGGCCCAAACTGTCTCTGCCAGTAAGTAATGGGCTCGCCCCCGTTTGGTCCGAGTTCGAGGCTGGAACAGCCTGAACAAGAACGCTGACTGTGCACAGCTGAGACAAAGCCACAGGTCCTGAGGAGTAAGCGGGGTGCTTTCATGTTCCACCTGACGCTGTAATTCTTCTGTAAGATGGGGCTGGGCACACTCATTAATGGCTGGGGATCACTTCATCTGTGCCATAGTATCACAGTAAACTTGGTTCCGTTTTTCCTTTAAGGCCCAGAAAACATACACAGGGTGCCTGATCCCCCCCCCCCATCATTTTCTAAACCCTACCTCCCAAAGACGAAGTCCCTATCACCTGCCAACCATTCCTGGGTCCTGTGGATCACACCCGGAACGAGTCTTATGTGACAAAAACTAGGCAAAATACTAGCACACCACAGCATTCAAACCATGAGTTTCAAATTGATCCTTAAATGTGCAATGGTATGGATCTTTTTTTATATTCCGGATGAGCAATTCTAAAAATGAAAAAGCAGAACTTCTAAAAATGCAAAGGCATTACCAAGAACTTGCTGCAGCAGGAATATTTTTGATTTGGAAATGTTGCAACAATCAGGGTTTGTTGGTAATTGTGTAGAACTTTTAAGGTCTACAGTCTGGCTGACAGATTGAATATGTATTTTAGTGGTAAGCATCGAAAAGATACTTTCAGTAGGAACTGTCTTTTATGAAAGGGATTTCATGCATTTAATTTTTCATTTTGTTGTTGCAGTTACCTATCGGGACTGAGCAGTTGTGATGTAATAAAGGTCACTCCTTGCCTCCCTTGAAAAACAAACATCCAGTTGAAGAATATTCAGAGGATAGACAACAGTCATCAGTGATGCTTTGATACTGGCAGCAAAGGGACTTCAGTTAAACTATTGTGGATTTCTCCCTAAGAAGATCATATTCATTGACTAGGATCTGGTGGGACTGCAGCAGTCTGTGTGCGGGCAATTATGCAGAGCAAAGATCAGCATAGAGATTATTTGCATTTTCATACCCGCCATGTGGCACAAAAATGTGGACACCCTTTCAAGCTGGACAGGACTAATGCCTAAATGAGACACTTCTTGCCTCAAGTTCAGAGTCCAGTCAAATGACACTGATCTTTTATCAAAGTGCCTCAGCCCTCAAGAGGGAAAGCAGTGAGAATCATGGACACACTACAAAGAGATAATTGCCCATTTCCATGGTAATGTGAATAGTACACAGCGACAACCAGGGAGCATAGTGAGATGGAGGAAATCTTTCTGGCCCATTTATACAAATTACATATTTTTCTTACGTGTTCTGATCTCTGTATGTCATCCCAAAACGATCAGAGAGATGGCTGCCTTAAGCTTAGTGAGATTTCCCCCAGACATGCAAAACACACCCAAAAATGGCTCCCGACATATACAGTGCTTCATTGGCTGTTACTTCATGCTACACAGATCTGCAAAAATAAGGCATAAATCTGGTGTTATAGTCCAAAAAAACGGAGGCTTCACGCTGAGCATTCAGCAGCCTAGAAGTGACGAGTCTGATTCCTGTTTCAGGACGGATTGCGAAACACACAGTCTTCCCCCCCACCCCCACCTGAAAATAAACATTTTGTTCATAACTCTATGTTTAGATTGAGTGACACATAGATTCACAAAGGAACTGGATGTAAATCATAGACAGGCAGGCTCAGGAACAAAAATAGACCTGAAGGTATGATTTGGAAGGTTCCAGACACAACAGCCATCTGTTCTCTATGTACGCTGGGAAGGCCACGCTGCCCTCGATCAGTGCGCTGACGCTGCGCTGAGGACGCACTCTGTGCCTGACTGACACAGCATGCCACGATCTCCTCATTATTCTTTTACACGCATTCACGGCATCTGGTCTCCCACACAAGCACCACGTATTTTAAAAACGACCCAGTTCTGTGTTTTATTAGTTGGTTCACTTTGGTCATTCAGTAAATAAATCCGAGCAAGATACTTTACAACATGTGTATGTATGTTTGGTGTTTGCTCATTGATTTGCATCAGGGGTACCGCTAGAGATTATGGACTCCATGACATCATATCACACTGGGCCCCCAACCCAGACCAAAATCCAGTTACGTTCCAAATTATTTTGGGCCCCTGTCACTCAGGGGCCCTTGGACTCACCCTAACTTTCCCCATCTATATACGCCCTGATCTGACACGGCGGCTCAGTGGGCAATATGGATACCTCACATCTCCCAGTTTGGATGTCCAAATCCTGCCTCTTGCATATTTTCTGCATGGTTCCTGAGTTTCCCACAGTCCAAAGACATGCAGTTAGGACAATTAATACCCCTAGATTTCCCCAAGAGTGTCAGGGGCCCAGGCGGGTCTGGAGCAGGGATGAGGCATGGTGCAGGCAGAAAAAGGTGGGCGACTCACAAAAACCCCGATTGAAGCCCGTTTTGGCCTTTGTCTGCGCTCCGGGTGCCCGGGTCCATGACAGGGAGTATGATAGTGTGTATATGAACTGGCATCCCATCCAGGGTGTAGCCCAGCCTCATGCCCTGTATTACCTAGGACGAGAAAAGTGGTTCATGAGTGGATGGATGGTATGTGAACTGCTTCCTTACCACTCATCATTGCAATGATACGTTTGGTACAATCTAATTCCACTGCTCATTGCATAAAACGATATAGTCAGCAACAATGTCAAGAAAAATAACTGGACTTTTTTGCTACAATCAGTCCAAAAACTTTAGATAAATCAATTTAATAAATCAATAGTCATACAATGTAAGTGTAGGTATTTTCAAAAATCTTAATGTCATTAGCTGAGAAAGCCCCCCCAAAGCCCTGGCTTCTTCTAAATTCAGCAAGAACATGATGTAATAATCTCACCTGCTGTTGGGAGAAAAAGCCATAAAAGACAAAATATTTAACAGTGAACATTTCTGGACCCAGTTTATGGGCATAGTAGATACCACTCTGACTTGAATGGTCTAAAAATAGGCGTGTTAAACCATTTAAAAGTCCCCGGTGTGCTGCGGATTTTTTTTTTGGCACAAAGAGAGCTCTGTGGAGGCCACAGGGCCTCGGATTGGTCACTGCGTGACTCTGGAATCGTGGAAATGCTCTCCATAAACGGCACTTTAACGGAGTCCTGGAGAGCTTAGCTTGGATCACTGTGCTACAGTGAAATCGGCAGGTCATCTGTAGTCCCCTTTACAGCGGAGACTTCTTCTGATGCCATAAACAGTCATAATTGCATGGAGAAATTACAAAGATGCGTATGTATGCTATTATATTTTTAAATGATGATCACCACAAATATCAGAGAAAATTGTTATGCAAAAAGCTAATTTTGTAGATTAGTGAATGATTTAGCAGTTACATCGAGTTTACGCCAGATCCACAACCACGAGTTTCGACCACAGTTGGTTTCAGAGAACTATAGGCAGGGGGGCATTTCCCAAAAGTTCCCATTAGCATCTTACATAGTTGGAAACATTCAGTTTTATGGTTACAACTACAGAAGTTGCTAATGTTGTTAGCAACTATGTTTTTGCAAAATGTGGCCCACATAAGAAAACTAGAGATGTATTCTATTGTTCTGCCAAATCAAGGGCACCAAAACACCGTCATTTTTGTTATTGACAGTTCCACGGTATTAATTACAATTTTTTTGACAATTCATGGGTCCATTCAGTCGAACCACTAACACAGCCAGCAACCATTCCAGAAAACCGTTTTCCTCCGTTCTCTGATTAGATCATCTCTGATATTCTGCCCATGTGAAAAAACAACCTTCCTCTTTCATTGCAATTCTCCTTTTACTGTAGCTTCCCACTACATTTTACGACTTCACTCTGTTCAAATGTCCACAGCTACCTTGGTTTAGAGAAGAACTATTAATATTCATCCATCTATCTCCAAACCGGTTATCCGGGGCAGGTGGATGCATTTGAAATGCCTGGAGGCAGACATTTCAAAATATATAAAAGAACAAGGTGTTCTGTAGCTGGCAAATATTTCCCAACTCCTATACCTCCATACCTACACCCGTCATATATGTAATTCCTAATGCAGCACTAATAATGTAATAAAAATTCCTTTTTTGTGTCATGTGATTTTTGCTGTATAGCATTCCACGGCCTATTATTAATTTATGTGCAATTTCGTGCTGTAACACTCTATCTAGGTTTGTTATACAAACAAACGGTATATATAACAGAAGAGGAAGATGTGTAAATGAAATACACGGAATTCACGGGTTCGACACGTACTCTGCTCAGAATGGGTCATGGGTCACATTGCGGGTGCACTAAAAAAGCCGGCTGACATTCTGTGTGCTTTATGTACTGTAAGTAGTGCCTGATTTTCCTCTGCACTTCTACATGTTTCCTATGTGCCATTACTAGAAAACCTCTGTAATGTCACCTATGCTGAACTACTTCACTTTGGTTGCCACAACAGGAATAATGATAGATTAGAAGGTACCTACCCGCATGGACTAACATACTCCAGAGATTTAGTGGTGGGTATACGCTGGTATACGGCTTATACCCACCTCTAAAAATGTGGATTTACCGTATTCTCACCCAAACATAGTAAGAAATGCATATCACTGAAAGAGAAGTGCGTATATGGAATTATACAGTATACCCACCTCTCAAGACACCAGTACACCACGTAATTTCAAGCGCACCTTTAACTTTTCAAGCAGTTGTGGTTAACTTTGGAGAGGCCAGTACATTTTTCAAGTAGTTTTTTTTTTTGGGGGGGGGGGGAGCAAGGGGAAACGTAAACTATTCTGGTCTGAACTGGTAAAAGTGTGAGCTTGAGTAATGTAAACCAGTTCAGGCCAGCTGCGATCACTGCGTCCACTTGCTTAGCAAAGCAAACAATTAATCCCAACACAGACCGAAAGATAAGATTTTTGGCTTTAACTGAATACTACTTGATGTAGACTGGATAGCGTGCATATAAAAATCAACACACGGTGTGTAATTCATCAAATGTCCTTTAATACAAGTCACATTCCAGATAAAGATCACTATGAGAACATATCTACAAGTATTGGTATAGGATGTTGCGAAAAATACTTGTCCTTCACTCTAGCATTATTCCCCTAATACTGAACAAACTGATAAAGTTAGAGGAGGAAGGTTCCTGTGCCTAATGCACGTACTTATAGAAAATAAAGTTGCATTGAGTTAGAGAGCTAAGATTTTCGACTACTGAGTGTCTCCCGACCCTGGGATTCCCTGCGACTTCTTACGTGATCGTACCCAATCGCTATATGCGCAGGTTGGCGTGCTTTCTGTTTTCCGGTTGTCAGGGGTGGAGCCAGCACACTTTTCACGCATCTTTTCTGATTTCTACGGCGAGCTGTCTGCTTACATCCCTCGTTTACGTCGGGCTGCCTTTTTAAACGAGTTCCGCATTCCCAAACCCTCCCAGAAAATTATCGCTATATAAACGGGCTGATGCAACGATTTCCACTTTTTAAAATCTATACCCGACCATCGACTGAGCTGAAGAAGGAATATCAATCGGATTTAGGACCAAAGTCGGGTAAATAGCGAACTTTTTTTGTAAACGTTGTTTTCTTTGGAGTCACGCAAGGAGTATGAATAAAGTTAACGAATTACTTAGAAAGCAGGGATATTTCGGAAAAAGTTTGAAACTCCATGCAGAGTCTGCGATTTTGTATGTTTTGCCGAAGAGTATGGTTGTCATTTTATTAAAAGCTTTACAGATTGCTTTTATTTTTGCATGCACGCTGCCCCTTTACCGCATACTTTGGCTTTCGCCTTTTGGGTCTTCCTTTAGAATCGTGCTGCACAGCTATTTCTGCATATTATTCAGAAATTTAAGCCGAGTGTTACACAAGTTGAAGAAACAGTCATTATTACTTAGAAACAGTAATAATAGGTCATTAAGATCATATATTTGAAATATAGTTACAGTAAGTTCCCCGCTTATTACATGAAACCGTATTTTATTCTCGTGCTGCAAATGCCGAGTTTACGTAACTAAGCTGGTAGGCTATATAACTTATCGAACAATAACTTCCGCTTTGAAAAACGAGTCAGCGCCATTCATATCCTTATAATGTATCTGTTCCAAAAGATCCATTCAGTATTAGAAGTAGAGCTTTAATGATGATTTTAACACGGGCTTTGCCCTATTGTTATTGCTGATGTTCCCGCACATTAATTTCGCGTGTTAACCCGCTTGATGACTTTTAAGGACATAACTGCGGGGCAGACATGCAGATGGAAGGCACGTTAAACTCGCGTAAGGCACATTACATAACAAGGTCTCATAGTAGAACGATCTCATAGTATTTTTTTTATCTATATAATAATATTAAGGTTGAGCGGACCTGCCAGTAGTTGATTGTGACATTTTGCATGCACTTTGCTACTGTATACAAGAGAAAGATCTGACCTTATAATTCCTCTACCTGTCATTTTTGGGACGGTGTTAAAACGCGCCACGCCTCTTAATAAACTGAATTTGACATCACTTTTACTTGAGACACTTCTGTTTTAAAACCATACTAGTAACGTAGTTAAATAAAAACTTCTGTTAGCCCTTGTGTCCTTTTAAAAAGCTGTTAAAGTAGGCCTACTGTCATAAGGAATGCTTCTGCGGGTCCCGTTAATTCTGGCGGGTTCTCGATTCATAAATTTAAAGCGCAAGGTATGTTTTAACAAGTGTGCTCTAGGAGTCATCCACGATTACTTAAATATTCGATTATTTTGTTAAAGCGTGCCATCCAGTAATTGATCTCTTCCTCTCTTTGTACAAACACCTACAACCCCGTGTTGCTTATTTTTATACAAGGCCTCTGAAAGCTTTTTAGAATATGTAAATATTTTTAAACTAGGGAAGTACGTCAGCGCATGTCTATTTAATTTATCTCCTATGGAATTTCGCCTTAGTTTCCCTAATGAGTAACGTTGTTGGGTTAGGGTTGAGGAGCAAACAAATCAAATAAAACTAATATTTTAAACTAATGATTGATGCATTAGCTATGCAATCATATGGTTTGTTGTATGGAGGTGGTTAAAATAAGGCAACCTTGCAAGCAGATATTGTGAAACCATTCAACAGCAGCCGCACACCGTTCATGTCGCTAAACTGTAAATGAGGGTCCTGCTAGCTCGATCACAGAATATTGAACAGGAAGATTCAATGACTCATTTAGTGTGAAATAAATTATATTGTGCATATGTGTGACATTTTGTTTAGGATATTTCTGTGACTGTACATAATTTCAAGGAAAATGAGCTGAATTCTTCCAGCCGTGGATGTCCCGAAATGTTGCTTCATTGTGCAACATTGTGCTTTTTTAACTTTAAAACACTCCAGAGATGTAATCGGACATAAACACTGAATGGCCAGACCTGTTAAGCATCATAACATCCCCAGACTGTTAATTTAGGAAATATTGACCTCTGTGCAGCTGTCAGTTTAGCTGCATAGCTTGGTAAATACCTTGTGTCTTG
This sequence comes from Mormyrus proboscirostris, assembly GCA_026779585.1. NCBI lineage: Eukaryota > Metazoa > Chordata > Actinopteri > Osteoglossiformes > Mormyridae > Mormyrus > Mormyrus proboscirostris. Next base: position 1,765,873 of record JAODKF010000030.1, on the reverse strand, counting down.
TTTTCTAGCCAAATTAAACATGAGTTCTATTACCATCTGTTGCATATTAATTGCGTTGCATTTTTTGCATATACGCAAGGCAGATCTTGATCAACTGTGGTTTTTCTTGTAGGTCAAGTGTATATTTGCTTTCAAACTTGTAAAAATGGCAAATTATCTTTTTTTTTTCTTCCTCATGTGTCACATATTTGCCTGGTCGGCATTCTCTGAAAATCTCTCCGTTGTAGATCAGTCTAACCTCATGCCACATGCCTGTTCACAGGAAACTGGGGGGGGGGGGGGTGGCATTTGTTTACCGTGTTCCTGTTCCTTCCATGTTTTCTTCTCGGCGGTAGCTGCAGCCATACCTGCAGCCTTGCGCATTCGGGGCTGGCTGGCACGGAGCGCAGTCGCAATTTGGCATCTGTCTGCAGGATACGTTTTAAATAGACAGGGAGGCCGCAGCGGATGAATGGAAAAATGTCAGTGGCACGCTGACATGGAAAAATGGAGGGGGGATTGGGGGGGTGGGTGCAGATTATTTTGAGCTGGGATACAGAGCGGTGTCTTTGCTGTGGCCAAAAAGACGGTGCATGCGTGACGCCAGATTTTGTGCCAGCTGCTTGTTGAAAGCCTGAGTCATTTAGTATCAGTCCCAAATAACCCTAACACCACCCCCCCTCCCCCAACATAACCCAGGGACAAGACGCTAGGAAGGCACTTAACAGGTCAGCAAAGACAGAACAAGCTAAGGTCACTGCAGCTCCTCAGCGTGAACGACCCCACCACGCTTCTTTCACTATGAATCTTTGGTGTCATAACGGTGCAATTATGCAAGAGAATCGCTTGAGTCTCAGCCATTGCAGCCAGATTTCCTTGCCTTATGCTTATTTTGAGGAACTTTGAAACTGTAACCGAGTTAAAGCTTAACATGTGATAAGTGCGTGATGCCGATCGCGCTTTCAGGTGAGTAATTATTCATTGCAGCATATTTCCTTGTCGGCATTGCTGTGATAACGCGTAAACCCTGCATCAAGCCGGCCAGCTGCATGGATGTTCCGCTCTTGCTCTGAAGGGGTCTGAGCAGAGCAGGGTATGAAGGGCCTGTTTTGGCAAACTGCATCCTTTCTAGGACAGATTGCACACTTGACCTTTATGGTGCAATGTGTAGATAAGTACTCCCCCGACCCCCCTGCCTCAGAATGCCTCGTGAGCGAGCGGCCCGGCTGACTGTCACCTAAGCACAAGCAGTGACAAGGCAAGGTTGTCCTGGGGATGGAGGGCAGGCAGAAGGGCTGCCTTTGTAATTAATGTCTTTTTGCACTGATGCCCACCCTCTATGCCCTGCATGCAGTGATTTGGGTCGGGGGGGGGACGGGTCGTTGATGCCGGGGAATTCCATTTGCTTCGAGCGCCTGAGGAGCCGCATCTGATCCAGCAGAACTTGCACCCTAATAGAAGCCCATTCCATTCTGGCACTGCCCCTGTGACGCAGCAGAGCTCTCATGCCAGGGGATGTAAGGCAAGGGGGGCCCCTTCCTTTTGGGCTCTTGGGGTGGGGGGGCTGGTTGGAGTGAAATGCTTCATGATTCTGCTTTGGGCAGTTAGGGACTCACAAGCCAGGCTTTGTTGGTGTTGGGATTTATGTGTCAGGATTTTTTTGCCTTTGCTTCTCTGCTCTTGCCTTTCGAAGATTTTCCCTGGTTCAGCTTTACTCTGTTGCTGTAGCTGCTGCAGTTGGTCATTGGTGAGGCTCTTCATATTGTTAAGGGGAGATAACAGGAACCTGAACTCCTGTGTGTGAATCCATCACTGTCCTGTAGGTGTCAGTCCTGTTGTAATCCTGTTGGGTGGCATTGTGGCAGTGCTTAAGATGTTTGGGAGGACCTTTCCACTCCACCCTGTCAGGGGGGGGCTCATGTGCCGGAAAGCTATCTCTGCCTCTGGGGCAGACCTCAAACCTCTGGGTTCTTGTGAAACAGCTTTGTCCAGATATAACAGGTCTGTGCCTTGTAGGGTGAGTTGTTTGCACGTCGGGACTGTTTATTGGTGTTGAGTGATACGCTGTTTCACACCATGGAACATTCTCCTCTCGTGGGCCCAAGTGCCAGCGTTTGGTCGCATGCAGTAATGGCTTATAGAGAGCAGGCGATGGAGTAACAGGAAACCTTTGGCAATACAGGAGTTTCCCGTCTTGGCTAGAATGAACAGGAGAGCAGAGCATGCTGACTGTCCCTCATTATAAATCGAAGTGTGTGGCACTTTTGAATTGTGTTGGGTGGGTGGGGTGAGGGGGGGGGGGCTCCGGGGGAAGGGGGTGTCCC
>JAODKF010000030.1:1730261-1754849 GCA_026779585.1 Mormyrus proboscirostris | reverse complement strand
TGATATAGAATGAGCTGAAGTGATAGCCAGACAGGAAGGTCAACATTTCTCTTTTACAAAGTTGTGTCTCATCTTATCTAGAATTTTTTTAAATCATTCTCAGAAAATAGCATTTGCATACTGGCCATGCATATCCCCATTGTCAGCTCTCTGACTCTTACTTGTGCTGATGATGGGTTTTCAACAAATGCAGTCGCTTGAAACTGAATCTTAAGAGTATGGAACAACCGATACGAGGTCTGAACTGTACAGGAGTTTGGATGAAAAGGGTTGAAACGCAGTGTCCTTCAGGTGGTTTGCACTGGCTTACTGGGTTCCCCTTGGGCCCTGGGTGCAATCCAGTTATATCACTTTCCGTAAACAAAATTTCAAGAATGAGTTGACATGGTAAAAGCTGTTGTGTCCTCTCCCCCACAGCCACCACAATGGACTGTCCTGCCTTGCTCTGATTGGTCCATCCTGGGGATGCCCATCTCATTGGTGTGAAAATTTCAAATCTGAGTAAGAAATGGCGCCGTCCTTGCCTCATGGGCGGAGGAATTTTTGGGTGACACATTGCCTTTTTATCGGGTCGGGGTACACCTATTCGCTCAGATCATCCGCAATAAATTCCTTGTAGGTTTTGTATATTGTTGATTATGAGTTTGTACCAGAATATTGAGCATTTACAGTAACTAATCATGATACAGCAATTTGCAAATGAGAGGGAATGAGAAGTTTGCATTATCATAGCCCAGTAATTCTGCAGCTGGTGGGGGCTGGTGTCCCCCGTTAATCCCCTTGTTATAGCCGTCGTGTAATTTTCCACCATTCACCAATCGCTTTTGGTGCTGCAAGCAGATCCATCACTGCAGACGAAAGGCAGAGAACAAATGCTGGTGATGCAGTTTCTGTCATGCCAGCAGAAATTTCCTATCATATATATGTTCATATTTTCCATTGTTTTCATTTTAGTTTGAAAGAAGTGAAATAAACTAGATATTCAAATAACAATGAGGTGTAGAAGATAAAATCTTTACAGCGTCGTCCATAAAATGAAGGAAGAGAGGAGCTAATTTGAATTCATTACAAAATATTTTTTTCCAAAACCAGATTCTTGATTTATTGATTTTAAGACTTGTTTTAAGACGCTAGATGAGGCTTCACCTACTCGCATTAGTACACTGGATTTGACAGATGAGGTCAGTTTAAAATGGCGCTTCAACCCATCACTGCAAAGGTCAGGCCGTCGCGTGATGTCGTGTCGTCGCAATGAGATATTAATTATTTTTCTTTTCACTTTGCTGGGTAAATGTGGAAATTGTTTAAAACGTGAATACGAACAGAATCTCGGCTGTCAGGTCCCCGCAAGGTGAGCGATAGCAGCTGCCCAAAGTTACTGCCTTTATTGCCCCAGATTGGTGTTGAATTACATCCCATTATTCAGATGCATGTTTGTAGATTTAAATGTTAAGTTCATTTTGAAAAAGGCAAGGCCAAAACTGATAACAGAGTATCCTTACCCTATTATTTACCGTTTATCAAACACCTCCCACGAGACTTTCCTAGGAGTGAGGCTTAAGAGGGACTTTCTCTGCGGGGGCTAGCAGCCGAGATTGAGCCACAGTGGGTGGGCTACATTTTGCATCGAGCCAAAACGTCTTCCCGAATGTAATACCTTTTGATCTTTAAGCTTTTGATTTTGTTTTGTTTTGGAAATTCTACTGCAGATCATCTAAAATATCCGCTCCACTTTTGGACATTTTCTGAGCTCTTTAAAATTCCTCCTCCCCGGTAAGTCGCCAGCAGAACATGTTGTTGTGTGTGGGAGGACTGTGCTGCCAGGCAGAATTTGTTTCCCTCGTTTTTTGGGCACACGGGGAGACCTTGACACGGTGCCATTAAATGACACCTCGCAAAGTGATCAAGAAAACAACAACAACAGCATGAATATTAATTATGATAATCGATTCACGTGACGCACAAGTGCAACTTGCGGCCAGCGATCTGTTGTTGGTAAATAACGCCTCACGTATGACACAAAAACTTTAATGCAAGCATTCTGCTCTTATTTACCATGATGTTTCTCTCCTCTACAAGCCCTCTGTGCATGTGCTTTAATCACTTTGTAATACCGCTGATTAAGAAATGCGGCTTCTGAGCCGGCCGAAGAAGCCAGAGTGTGTCCCTCCGGCCCCTGGGCCCTGGACGCTGCCTTGCTTGGGGTCGTTACAGAAGCATCCTGCACGGCATAAACTTTACCGAAGGATCAGACCTGCCTTCCAAGAAGTAGCGGGGATGTGATGCACAAATACAAATGACTAAATTCAGGCGTGAACCATTACTAATCGCTGAAGCATCTCCTTTAAATGTCTTTTGGACGACAACGTTCCGCTAAGTTTTTTGATGGTGAGGTAGAGAAGGATGCGGGCTGATGTACGAGGATGGCTTTGCCGTTTGAACCCTGGGTGAGGTTTTCTGAATCTGAACCGCTGTAGCAAAATATTCAGTTATGTCAATGAGTCGGAAATGGGCAAGTAGGACAGTTCAAAGAAATAGCACCTCTACAAATGATTTAAGCTGTGGATGCTGTGCAGTGAGCAGGAATGTCCAGAGTGAGGTGTCTCCATGGGCCCTGGGGGACCCCAAGCGGTGGTTCCGTTTCGGGGCGGCACATCTGGGGGCGCTGATGCGCGTCGTGAGCGAGAAACACGGAACCTGGTCGAGAGCGCAACAGATTGGGTGAGCGGACTTTTTGCGGATGGCGGGGAGCCCCTCGAGTCCCCCCTCCCCCACATGTGACATCACAGCATCCCCATGCAGTGGGTTCAGTGCTCACCTGTGTGTCCTCGTTCACCTGCCCTGGATTTACCATGGGTATTTGGGCACATGCGACCCCCCCTGTAGCCCCTAACCCACTCACGAATGTCTTTAAATATATTTAATATCTGATATATTTAATAGGATTTTATATTGTTCCTTTACTACGGCACTCACTGAAAGCCTATGCAACGTTTTCCCTGCGTTGGGTGCATTTCTGATTCCTGTCTGCCACCAGTCATCTCTCTTGCTGTACATGCTGTAGCTCAGGGGCTCATAATGCTCTTAATACAGTGCTGTCCATCTTGGTTTTTTTTTTTTTTTTTTTTTTTTTTTTTTTTTTTAAGACTTCACAATGCATGTTTTGTTTGTTTATTTTTACTCTAAAATTTCACATTTACGCCCCTTTAATGTCTGAATCACTCAGCTGCATGATAAGCTCAAATGGTTTTGAGTTATCAGCCACGCAGGAAGTTGCAGAGAAGTTGTGCTGCTGAAATAATCATCTAAAGTGTCATCAGGCTTTTCAGTTTCAAACGCTTCACCTCCTCGCGCTTTAATCAATAACGTAAGGTGGGCCTTTTCTGTGTTGTCAAGCTGCTAAATATTCCTGTATGTTTGCATGAAAAGTTTCCACACATGTGACTTCCAGTCGAGTGTTACTTCGTATGTTTTTACCAGAAACCACATCAGAACCATTATTTTAAAGCTCAGAGCGAGAGAGAGAGAGAGAGAAAGAGAGAGAGAGCGAGCGAGAGCAGTCGTGCGCAAGGGAGAAGGAGGAGTGAGTGTTCTCTTACTCATTAACCAGACCGTCAAGTTGTTCAGCTCAGTGAACACAGACACACACGCGAGCACACAAGCACGCAGAAAACAGAAGTAGAGTCTCGGGGACTCGTGGCGACGTAGCTGGCTATGGCACAAGGTTCTGACAGCAACGATGCAAGTTACACCAGGTCTCCATCTCCAGGCAGCAAGCAGGTAAATGAGCGACCTCTCACTTTCAGCCGGGAAACGGGGCAGAGACGAGTTCTGCAGGCTAGTGAGCTCTAAAGGCGGGACGGGCTGCAGATGATGCACATTTGCAGGCTTCACACTCCACCCTCCCGCACCCGACTGAAGCTCGCCCCCCTCAGGAATGTTCACTCGGCAACTTTTTGCTAGCGAGTCTGGTTCCTCCGCCAGCTACGCTACGTGCCGTGTCGCATGCCAGCCTCCTGTGTGCCCTGAGCTGGGCGCCGGCGGGGACCGCCTTTCCTCTCGCTGTCGCCTGGCACGTGCAGTGCCCTCGCAGCTCTGCGTGCATCTGTGAGTCGCGCAGGCCGGTGGTGGGAGGGGTGTTCTGGCCGTGCGTGCAGGGTTTAGCCTTACCGGGCACCTGATTAAGGTTCCACTCTGCCAAAAGTGGAGGGTCCTGCTCTGGTTATGGATGGAGCTGCTGAGTAGGTTTTGTGATGGAACGTGATGGGAGTGAATGAATAAATGAATGAACCTCCTGCACAGCCTGAGCACGAACAGGAACAGTGCATCATGCACTGTGTAGCCTTGGCCTGTGCTGCCATGGCCGCTGGGACCTTGATCTCGTAGGTTGCTTGTTCAGATCTCACCTGGAACACAGGCTGTTGTGCGCTTGAACAAGGAAATTAGACTGTATTGTTCCAGCTAGAAATATTGTGATTTAATTTGATGTGCTACAAAATATAACAGCCATGTGATTGGTTGGCGCCCCGTCGTGGATTATTCACGGCCTTGTGCTCCCTGTTCCTGGGCTCCAGACCTCTACAACCCTGCATATGACAAGGAAAATGAATGAATGTCTGAATGAATGAATATGAGAATAAAGAGTATTATCAGTGCTATGAATCTGTAATGGCTGCTAGACTGGATGCAGCTGGTTATGGCCTTGGAGCATCATGTAGAGATGATGGCAGTGAATGACCTCAGGAGTGAGGCCTTACTGGGTATGTTTGCTGCATACAGCCATGCGATGCAGTATGGCGCCCCCACTTACTGATGCCTTCGCTGGGGGGTGTGTCCTCATTCCATTCTGCTTCTCGTCCTGGTCCCCCTCAGGTGCTGTTGTAACCGTTGGCTGCTGTGAGCGTGAGGAGCCACCGTTACCGCTCAAAACGTCACTTTTGCGTCAAAAGCAAAGGCCTCTTTCTCGGAAGGTCAGGCAGGGAGAGTAATTCTTTGAAGCGCCTTTGGTGAACTCCCTCCCCCCTGCCGCACTGATCAGCTGGGACAGTTCCTGTCGCTCTCTGACTCGGGAGTCCTTCGTTTGATGAGTGCGGTCGTCTTTTTTTTTTTCTTCTCAAGTGGCACCTCGTACCTTAACGGGCTGTTCCGCGTTACGCTTGTGCGTCGCGGTCGCAGACGGCAGCCCGTTATGTGGTTTAGGATGTCGAGGTTTAACCCAGCTGCTGGTTTGTTTCCCACTAACTGCCAGACTTTTGCAACGCAGAATGGGGTTGCCGACCTATATTATGATGACAGAAAATCCAGTAAACAGTTGATTAAAAAAAAAACTTTTTGTCTGTCAATTGAAAAACAAAGACAACAAGCAGTATTGGGTATAAAAATTCAGCTGATAACGGGGCCCTGATCCTCCCCTGTCCTGCTCCTCAGGACTCCTCAGACGATATGAAGAAGGTGATGAGGAGGGAGAAGAATCGCATCGCAGCCCAGAAGAGCAGACTGAGACAGACCCAGAAGGCCGACAGCCTGCACTTGGTGAGAGGACCTGCGCCGTAGACCGTCTTGTTTTTACTGCATCCTACTGTGTCTGGCAGGGTGTGGTGGGGTCGGGCGAGGAAAGGGTCAAGGGGCGGGGTTAACAGCATCCTGAGCTTTCGGCAGTCCTCCACTGGCAAAAGTTCTCTCTAGAGCAAGACCTACATCTCTCGAGGTACCTCGCCGGGAAGCCAAACGGAACCCAGTGCCGAGTGTAAATATCGCCACGGCGACCAGAACGGAACCCAGTGCCGAGTGTAAATATCGCCACGGCGACCAGAACGCCAGGCCGGCGGCAAAGCAGGAGTTGAAAGTAGTGAGCGGTGCACAGGATGCAGATTGGGAGGCTCAGGAGAGACCAGTGGTGCAGCCTGGAATCGCAGGCGATGTTACTGTGGCCATATGGAGCCCAGTCATCCCCGCGACTTCTGTTGTGATGTACACACAGAGCAGACCTTCCTCGTGTTTACAGCAGACTTTTGCATCGATTAATAAGGCGTGGGCGACTGTCCCTTCTGAGAGCCGTAGGTGTGGACTGAAGCTTGCGGCTGAGCTCGAGCCTGCCTTCGCCGGTCCCCCGGAGCGCGGCACGCCGGCACGTGCATGTCAGTTTCGTGTGGAAATTAGCAGCATCTTTTGGGTGTGCCGCGCACTAAACGTTACAGCAAAGCCCCATCCTGCACGTGTAGAGTGGGATGCCTCCCCATCCCCCAGCCTGTACTGCTTGCCCGGGTGATGCCGTGTGATTTGTCAGAGCTATCCCCATGGTGACTTGTTTCCCGGTCATACAAGAGTCGTATCTCTGCTTCTGGGATGCCAGATGTACTTGACTCCCTGTTTAACTCAGTTGCTTTCACTTGAGCTGCAAAGACGCAGCCCACTTCCTCCTGAGGCCTCGCTGACGTTAAGGCCGAGACCAGCCAGCAGTTGTACTTTCACCAGCGCACCATCCGCCATATCTAACCTATACCCTGCTCTCTACAGGGTGCTAGAGAGGTCTGCGAGAGGAAAGGTGATGAATTAGCCTCCCCTGCCCTCACCATCACGCCCTTGACACACACTGCTAGCATCTCTCTCCCTATAGCGTGCACTGTTCTATTCCTTCTGGGTTTTCAGTCAGGCTCCAGCAGTGGCTAACAACAGAAAACATTCAGCCATGTTGTAGAAGGACACCAAGATCATTTGATGCTGTGTGATTACCGTGCCATCCAGAGATGACTAGCTGAGGGGATCCACCATTGTGCCCAGAATTTCTCATGAATTATGAGTCTGCAGGCTTCAGTCGGTCGGTGGATGGATAAGTGGATGGGTGAGATAAGTTAAGGCAATTTCATGTGATGCGGGTGTGTTCTGAAGCCTTGTGTTCTGAAGCCTTTGTGTTCTGAAGCCTTGTGTTCTGAAGCCTTGTGTTCTGAAGCCTTGTGCCGCTGCATATGCTTTTTTGTTGTCTCGACAGTCAAAAAAATCCCCACACAGAGCTATTAACAGGACTGTCAAAAAAAGGGCTCACTCGAGAATATCTGAGTGGAAAACACCTCTGCTAGGATCTGCTAGTGACCCATTTTGTCTCTCGCCCTACTGAGATAGCAGCTATGACCCTGGGGGTCTCTGCATGTGGATGACTTCTGGTCACCCCTCTTCCAAGCACCCGTGGGGGTGCAAGAAAATGTACACTTTTTTTTGTGTGAAGACGGGACGAGTGTATTCTGTGGTTTGGGTTTCACCCCCCCACATGGTAAACAGGAAGCTCAATTTTCCCTCAGATGACACGTTTCCTGTCAGAGGCCTTGGTTTTTTTTTTCTCAGCTATATTTTCTTCAATGAAAAATGTGTTGGTGGGCAGATGAGAGACGCCATCATTTCTGGTAAGGGTATTGTAACATCACACTGTTTGGGCGAATGACGTAGGTTATTCCTAAGAATGGGGTTTACCCTTAGCTTTGTTTACAGTAAGTCCAGGGTACGGTAATGCCTCCGCAGGGCGGGCAGGCCTGTCTGTGGAAAAGTGTGGAACCATGAAGGTGTTTATCTCCCAATCATAGTGGAACAATGATGGCTTATGTGCCCTGAGACCTAATTCGCACTTCGCCAGTATTCACCATTGCTGTGGTGTTCAGGGTCCCTCAGTCTTTCTCAGTCATGTGGCCTCTTTGTCACATTACAGTGGGGTGGCTTTTTTCACTTTGAAAAGGTAACAGAAGTCAAGTCAAACCTTTTATTTTGCTGCCATCCTTCCAAGTGTTGACCATTTAAATATGGCTCCAGCAAAACAACAATTAATATCACTGTCTTCCTCAAGTGGCTGCTTTGTGGGCTTCTTCTTGCTCAAAAGGCCATAAAGGAATAGCTTCTTCATGGACATCCATGTGGGGGTTGCAGCAGGCCAGTATAGATGCAGGTGTGGCTTTTCCTGAAGGATATACGCACATATTCCATCGAGGCACCTTCCCCATGTAGCCTTCCAGCTTATAGTGATCGATTTGTCAGATCCTTTTTAGCTAACAGAGAACAGATAAAGAGCGTGTCAGAATGACGAGGACAGTGTTCAGTGACCGTAGTCCTGAGGTTGGTACTATATTAAAGTGACTTAAGGAAAGTGCGGATGCTCCAGTCAGGATTGGGCCTCCTTGGATTTCATCTGATTTTGCTCGGGATGGAGAAATCGTGGCTCATTTAGGAGCTGGTTTGGGTCTGACAGCTCCTCTCCCATTTCAGGAGAGTGAAAACTTGGAGAAGGAAAACGCCGCCTTGCGGAAGGAGGTGAAGCAGTTGGATGAGGAGGCCAAGTACCTGTCCTCCGTGCTCAGCAGCCACGAGCCACTGTGCTCTGCGCTCCTGCCTCAGTCCACCGACATCCTCTACTCCCCCCACCAGGGGGCCTTCCACCAGCCTCAAGTGACCTCACGTTACCAGCACTGACCACCGGGAGCAGCATAGAAGTGCATCTACTCCCCTCAGTTTTTCAGTCTCAATGCATGGAGCAATGAACCTTCCAGGAGAGCTATGGTTCAAATAAGGCTGTCTGTAACAAGACGTAACGGTGAGTCTGCGCTTACATGGGTTACATGGTACCTATAAGGATTGGTTTCTCGAGACAAATGGAATAACCACCTCAGTGACACCTCCTTAAGAAACTGAATTAACTTATCAGCTTCACCACTGGACAGCTAAGTTATGATGGTTTTCAATATAATTTCATAGCAGCTGCATTAGCTATGAGATTTCAATATTTGAATGTCTGAATATTTGAATGTTTTGTACGTAAGATTTCAGCAGGGTCAAATAGCAGTTCCACAAAGTAAACTTAAATGTTTCATTCCAATAAACAGTAACAACCACAAGCAATGTATTTGTGAGTAAAGTGCAAATGTAATACAATTATGGCAGACTTATTTTGTGTCATACGTGAGTAGATTTTTATTTTTAAATGTCTTATTTATATGAAGTGATTATGATGTGAATCCTAAGTATTATGAAACAAGGCCTTGAATTTTTGACTCAGTTTCTGTCATGGAGATTGTTCTTGTTACATATTGGGATTGTGGGGGAAAAAGTTACCTTTGCTGACAAAGCATAACGAGAAAATGGGGATTTTTTTAAAGGATACTGTCTATTGGTTATGTAGAACAGAAATGTTTTTGGTTGTTGCATTCATCGTAAAAGAATGTTTTAGGGTTAACACTTTAACTCAACAAATACCTCGGGAGCACAAACTTACTGGCGATGCTTTGACTGTATATTAAACGTGTTTTACGACATTCCAAAACTATCTGATGAAAACCACAAAGCTGTCATTCGCCTCGGAAGAACCGTAACCAATGACTCTAGTCACCCTCTTAACACACAGTTTACTCTGCTGCCACCAGGACGCAGGTACAGGACTCTGAAATGGAAATGAGCTCGCTTTGGCAAGAGTTTCATTCCTACTGCACTTAATTTATCACATTAATCTTGTACCCATCAAATTTCACCTACTAATTGGATGTATATTGTGTGTATATGTTTGTGTGTGCGCTCTGTGAATTTGGGTCTAACATGTTTAACATGGCAGAGGCCTGTAATGTACTTATGTTTGTGGTGATCAGACTGTGAACACAAATATCCTTATAGGACTACAATAAAGGCAATCTATCGATTTACATTACTTCACAGTTTCCCTTTTCCTGAATGGAATTAGTATACAAAAACAAAATATCACGCTTAATATTCCCAGCTTTGTTAACATTACAATACGTTATAATCATGCAGTCCTTTGCATTCACCAGCATGGGGCTCTATGAGAAAATTAACTTGAAAGCCTAGTGTGAACTTGTGGCTTTTATGTGGAGATTCGCGGGATATTCACTAGGTTACTCTGCTTTCGATTACCCGTGTCACTGCCTGTGAATGTGCCTCCAGCCCTGCTGCCAGTGCTGTAATGTAGTGTTGATGATCGTACGTTTGCTTGGTGCACATGGCATATAGATATTGGTTTTCTATCGCAGCATTGACGTGCGTGGTAATGCTAATCAAATCCATCTCACAGAAACCGCTGAACATCTGGTGATTTATTTGTGCTTTTGGTTATGCAAAGAAGTGAAGACAGCAAAAGATCACACTGTGTTTTAGGAAGACAGTTTAGGGAGAAAACACCTTCGCCTGAATTCTATTTCGGGGAATTTATTTTATTAATTTTGTTAGGCGGAAAGCGTAACAGTCGATCGAATCCTAATAGTGCTATTGAGTTTAAATGGCGCGAAATCTTCGCAGTCACGTTTGAGATGTCTTTATGACTGCTTTCCTCAATATATTCTTCTACCACGTTAAATCGGCGAAGTACCCGGAATTCTTTGTTTTGATTATTATGTTTCACTGACAGCTGCTCGTCAACATGGTAAGGAACAATTATTGTGCTTACGGTAGAGGGCGCTATTTATCTGCTTGAAAAGCACGATATTTGTTGTTTTGTTCACGAATATGAATGTATTTTCTTATTACTGTACCATTGCATAGCATATTCAGTATTGTGAATATCACAAATGTGTGTTGGACATACTTATGCGCTTTTATTTTTCTTAAAATTAAAATGTTAAACAACCTTTAGTGTGTTTTCTTGTGACTGCCCTTCTCATATATAGCGACGTTATGCAAGTGAACGCTCTTTGAAAAAAACTTGGCGTTTTTAAAAACATTGTACATATAAAGGAAACATTATTTGCAGAAGGGTACAATTTTATTTCGCTTCACTTGAAGGATTTCAGACCTGTCAGATATTTTCTGTTATACTCGGCAAGATTAATACAAAACTCACTCATACGTTGTGCCAATATTTAAAACCTTTGACCAATTCCTCTTCTAGCTGAGGCGATTAAGATACAAAGCAGGTTAAAGGCTTGCTTTCGTGAGTAACAAAGGGCATATTTAGTGTAAAACAGGAAAGGAATGTAATCTCAGAACTGCTTTGTAGTAGCGTAGAAAAACTGCAGTAACATGGCAATGTCTAATGATGCACAACTGCATGTTTAACTTTTAAGTATAATCGTGGTTATCTACCTTTGACATCTCAATAACTGACGTTTAAAACATATTTGCTGGCACACACTCATAGTTTGGTCTGAAAATAAAAAGCATATATCTAGGTGAAATACATAACGTAACTCATGAATTAGATTAATTGATCAATTGCATTTTCACCTATTTACTGGTATAGTTTCACATGTCTTTAATGTTAATTTTCAGGAACTCGACACTTCTATCACTCTCCTATCACCAAGAAACTCCCAATTCGGAACTTAATTTTGGATCCTGTCAATACGAAGAATACCAATTTAAAAGTTATTGGTGAAAGTTCAAAGGGTGGAGTGTGAATATCACGTGGTCACAAAAGGCAAATGGGGGAATAAACGAACTTTGGACGAATTGTGGAGCAAAAACTAATTATGCACTTGGGATATGTGCGGGTGGGGAGGGGGGTGCTGTGTGTGTGTGTGTGTGTGTGTGTGTGGGGGGGGCGTCTGGTGTTTAAATGCGCCTGTCCATAACTGGACCAAAAACGCAACTATAGCACTTCTCATAGGTAAAGGTACTACACGTGACATGGGAATATAATGGCTTAGTTTTTTTCGCTACTTATCTTTACAGTTTACTTCTTGTTATCCCTGGAGGACAATATATATTTGTTTTATATGGGATTTTTTTCGATATTAACTTGGTACAGTATTTCACCGGCTAAATTATGAATTCTGGAGTTAAATGTGTGATATAGATCGTAATGTAATCAGGATACATAATATGTTAAATGAACATCGGCCTAAGCATGTATTGTTGTGCCTTATGCAGAATACTATGACACTGTAGAAACAAGATACCGTTACTTGCAAAGGATTTGTCGGGGATTTTACTTGCATGCTGAAATAGTCAAACGTTACATTAATATGGGCGATAACGCTACCGGCGAGTTCAAGAAATGTAAGACCGTTTCTGCTGTGGAAGAAGTGAAGAGGGTGAATTCCGAAGAGACAGAAGTAAGGGTGGAATTAAACCAAGTTTTGAAAGACGACAAGAACGCAAAGCCGACCATTCGGTTATACAGGAGGCGATGGGTAATAGTTTTTCTGTTCAGTTCATATTCCCTCTGTAACGCATTCCAGTGGATCCAATATGGAATCATCAACAATATCTTTATGAAGTTTTACAGTAAGGATTCATTCACCATAGACTGGTTGTCTATGATCTACATGTTAACGTACATCCCATTCATATTCCCGGTCACCTGGTTGTTAGACAAGAAGGGTCTTCGTGTTATTTCGCTCTTGGCAAGCGGTATAAACTGCGTGGGAACATGGATCAAGGTGACGAGCGTCAGGCCAGACCTATTTGTTGTGACGATTTTCGGACAGTTCACCTGCTCATTTGCCCAAGTATTCATCCTTGGAATGCCGTCCCGGATCGCCTCGGTGTGGTTTGGCTCCGAAGAGGTGTCTACAGCCTGCGCCATCGGGGTATTTGGCAACCAGGTAAGGTGCAAAGAAAGGCACCTGGAGATACGTTACGTCACGATCTGTCATGTAGTCAGACGTTTCAAAAAGGCTGATGTGACACACGCACGTACATAGACACACAGACTCTCACTCAAACATTGGTTTATAACGTCCAGGAAGACGTATGATGTTAAATTAATCAACTAACTTAATCAAAAACAAAGTTGCAAGTTATTGCGCTTCAACACACAACTGGGATTTTTGTGGAGAAGAATATGTATTATACTTTATTTTCTTTTACGTGTAGTTGTAAGATTTAATTTTAGGTGATAAGACGCAGCTAGAGAATGACCACTTCAATTGATTAGGCCTATATATTTAATTATAAAGTTTGGTAACATTTGTAGGCTTTCAGCGTCTGTCACATTTTTGCGTCACTTTTGAGTGATTTTATCATTCTGAATTTGGTTTGATGTTATATAAAACAGTCGTGTCGGTTGATCCCTTATGCCCTGTTAAAGCGCACAATTTTCGTTTTTCGATTGGGGGACGAAGGCTGTCCAAAACGCTGAAGAACCTGTCGGGAAAGTCCACAACCATAAACGTCATAGATTGTCCAAATTTAAATTATCTTAAGAAACCCGTTCGCTAATACTTTATAATTATATTGTGTTTCATAAACATATATCTGACGATGCAGGAATCGCGGTCTTAATCGCCGTTGGTCAGATCTGCATGTGATAAGCTCTTGCCACTTATTCCCGAAATATTTGACTTAGATGGAAAGTAGATTTTGTTTCTTCTCTGTACTCTTTGATGATCTAAGATTCGAGGTTTTTACACATCTCGTGCATATTGCGTATTGTCTAGGCACACACGCCCATTCTCTCACTCTCACACATGGACACACCTTTTAGTTGAAAAGTGTTTTATCTTCTGGAAAACAGTCAACTATTCTTTGAGAATAAATTGGTAAGAGAAAATAGAAAAATACAGCATCTGTATAACCAAGTCAATCTATCTCCATTCACAGTAGAATGAAAACATTATTGAAACTCCATTCAAGTGTGACTCTTATAAGGGGGACATGCGCTAAGTTTGTTTTTGCACCATTTCTCAAGAAAACTGCAAGCAAACTCAGTATCTGTTCAGAAAGCCCAAAGATTAAGAAGGCATCAGCACTTATCAGAGCTGGGGGAGCAGCTTGACAGTACAGAGTATGACCAGGCTGATGGGGATGTCAGGCAGCACTGGGATAACCTGCATCACACTTCCATTCGAGAAGCACTGAAGGTCGGGCCACATTGACGGTCACGCCGCCATATTGTTACTTTGCATTTGGAAACCATTTCCTGCTACATCTTGTTACATCATATTATGTAACATATGTTGTCGAGGGGGCTGTTCTCCTCAGTCCTGTGTCAGATCCACTTGTGTGTTAGTTTAGAGAAGCGTGGAATATGTATGAAGGAATTTGTCATGTGTTACTGCAACCCAGAGAACAGTGCAGGCACCCTAATCAGCATGGTCAGACACAGCCCCACAACCCAGAGAACAGCACAGGCACCCTAATCAGCATGGTCAGACACAGCCCTACAACCCAGAGAACAGCACAGGCACCCTAATCAGCATGGTCAGACACAGCCCCACAACGCAGAGGACAGGAATGTGAGAGTGTATCAGGAAATGATTCCCGCCTTAGGAGAAAATCTGCCCATCCTACGAAAGCTCCAACTGGCATGAGTGTCAGTGACCACGATGGCATGGATTTGCTGCCATGCTGGATGTGCTCATATGATGGGAATGGACAATGACAGCAAGATAAACTCCATGCCCGCTGGGTCTGGGTGTAATTGCTGAGACCGACCTGTACAAGGGTCCTTGGGTCACGCTGGTCCTGTTGTCCAAGGGGTGCTTTTTAAAATCCCTGAATGGGTCCATCCTTCCAAGGTATGTAGAGTATCTGGAAGGGAATTTGTCTCCATTTCTGGTGCTCAAAGAGCATCTTGCGCTACCTTCTACCGGGAATGTCTCTTTGGTGCCTCTGTGATCATCATATGGGCTTCAGCTGTGTGACTGCATGGTGTAGGAGCATGAGTCACCGCCGTACACTCATCGGGGCTGATGAGAAATGGGCTTCCATTCAAAGTCAAGGCTCGCTCAGAACACGGACAGCTCTGCTTTGTCACTAAGCCTACAGAAGGTTATGGTTTTCAGTGTAAATAAGTGGATTTTCCAGAGCTTTAGGTACTACTCTAGTAAGCAACACTGACGGTTAGTGGCAATCTCTCATATGAAGATATCTGGGCCCAGGATACTCAGAGAAAACCAATATTTCTGAGGATTGTGAGTCACATGGTTATAACTCTAAATGACAACACATTCTCACAATCAGGACAGGCAGCGTCAGGCAAACATGCAACTAAAGAAGTGGTAGAATTAGCCAAATGACTAAAATTATATCTGAATATAAATTCAGACGGCAGATTCTCCTATGTGCTTGTGTTAGTCACGTTAATGCTTGGGGAATTGAGGGCAAGTTCTAAATCGGATTGGATATTTTTATGTGATGTTGATCTGAGGGCTGCTTTCAGAATCACACACGTGAGGGTAAAGATTGATGCCAATTTGGCAAAAGGGTTAATGAGAGGCTGATTTATAAATGAAGGCACGATTAACAATTTTAGGCAGATACGATTACATAATGGATGTTCTGTTTTCTTGTGAGGATTTATTGCCGTTTTGCTGAATGAGTGAGAAAAGAGTACATGACTGTGTTCTTTATCGCTGTGGTGGGGTGTTGTCTGCCCCTTTGGATGCATCCCAGAGGAAAGGCTATCGATGGCCAAGGCTGTCGGTCACATGGCACGCTAATGACGGGAAATACCGGCAAAGGGCAATCAGCACGTGAGGTGGACTCAGTCATAGACTCAGTCTGCTCATGTTTTACTGTCTCGGCTGAACTCTGGTAAAGTGATCGTTGACCACTTGTCGAGTGTGTGACAATAAACTGTGCGTGAACTTAAAAATTAACTCAAGCAGGGCCATAGCCAGGATTTTTAAAATATTGACGTCAAAAGCATTAGCCCTTCCTTGATGGGCCCCAGAATGGAACGTGGTCATTGGAGGTGCAGAAAAAATACTGAGGACTTGACCTTGGTGTCCTCAATGGTAGGTATGGACGTGAGCTCAAGGTACCATCAAGGTGCAACTTCTGCATATGTTACTATTGACGTTAATATTGATGGTAATGCAAAAATTTACATAAAATTCTTTGATGCTCTAAAAATCCTTAAAATGAGAGCTTGATAGAAAAATTATCCCTGTGCTCTCCAAGGCCAAAATTAACTTGCTAAGCCAGTGAGTCAGTAAAGCTAAATAAGTATTCTAGCCACGCCTTTCTCGTCTTGAAATCCTTATACAAATTCTCTGCCACTGTGCGCTACACGTGAATGGTCACAGCACATGTAATCCTCTGTGTTGCCTTGGATCTTGCTTTCATTGTATTTTTCTGGCACTATGTGAAGCACGAAGCTGTGTCAGCAAACGAGGAAATACCAACGGTTCCTATATGCGTCATCTGCAACGTGCAGGGTCTTGGGGCTTCTGTGTATCCTGGGGAGCCTCCCCAGGACTGCCATGTTACTAAGGGGGTTTTCACATCTTGTGATGATCATTTAGATTCTTCTGAGGAGGACCGGGCCAGTAGCCCTTTGACAAAATGTTCTCATTCCAACTCTCTGGCTTATATGGTCCTTAATAGGCTAATAATGAATGTCGCAGGTTGAAAGCAGTGTGGCTTGGAATGAAAACATTCTGGAGGAGGGGAGAGGGGATTAAGAACTACTGCACAAGAGCAAGATTGGGGGGGGGGGGTCCTAACTTCAGTAAATTGTTTAGCTTTGTGTGCTGGATTGAATTATACCTGATAAATGTATCTGATCAACTAAAGGATCAGAAGTTTTGTCTTCCTCCCTTTTCAGCCCACTAAAATGGAAAGGATGAGTGACAGCTCCTGGCTATGCGCTTATGGTGTCTGTGAGCTGCTCAGCAGCCAGATTTTGTCCTGGTCTTCCAAATCAAATTTTTGCTGACTAGTATGAAACTTTCCTTTTGGCTTAACATGAGGGGTAAACTTGCGGTTAAGAGGGTGTTCTGCTATGAATGTCCCACAGTTGGGTGTTGCCCTGGGATTCCTGGTTCCACCCGTTCTGGTACCTAACGTGGATGACCTGGACCAATTGGCTCACCACATCAGCATCATGTTCTACATCACCGCGGGGGTAGCGACCCTGCTCTTCATCCTCGTCATCTTTGGTAAGACCCCACTCTTCCTCAGTGATCTGCCACATTGTGTCCTGCTCTGTCTGTTTACATCTCAGTGTCTTGGTGCATCATTGGAAAAATCACATTAAAGGGATCATTTTGGTTGTAAAATACAAAGCGCAGGCCTGTGTAATCATACAGTCCTACAAGAACTTCGTCATGCCCCTATTTCACATTCCACAATGCTAAAACCTGCCAAAAATTCTAATCTGGATTAACTTTTTAAAGATTTTAGTCTGCAACTCAAAGAGCATTATAACACAGAGACTTGGTGAGTCTTTGTACTGCGAGAAGTACAGATGCAGAAAGCCAGAAAGTTGAAAGAAAACAGCTTCATACATGAAATAAAATATCTGATTCCTATCTCATTGTCACCTGAATGTTGAATGATTTGAAGACGTTCAGAGACAGCAAACAGATAAACAACCTGTGCCGTCATTGGGGAGTCCCAAACAGATTCCCGTACAGTGTTTCCCAGTCCAGTTCTCGGGGAACCACAGCCAATCCGTGTTCTTGCGCTCTCCAAGGTCCCTGGCAGACAGTGCATGCTTTTGCGTGGGAGCTGGGAAGGAGCAAAAATGTGAACTGTCTGTGGACCCCCGAGGACCGGATTGGGAAACACTGCTGTAGCAGGACCGTGAGCCCACTATCACATTGAAGTGCTTATCAGGAGTGTTCAACGTAACCAGCCATAGAGAACAACAGTGATATTTGGTTTACCTGGAGTTCTTCTGAACATAAGAAGAGAAAAAATAAAAAATTATAGTATACTAATTTGAATACATGAATCCATGTAACAGCCGTAGTTCTTTTTGTAAAACAAGGTGCTTGTTTAAATTATAATACCACGTAAGTCAAATTTACTGTTCCCCGGTGCTTGGCTTCCATTCCGGTCATATGACCTTCTTAAAGAGGGCTGGCGAGCCTCTGTGCGCTGTGTAGCGTGTCACCCCCACTGCCCTGCTGCTCTCTCTGCTGAGAAGGCGGCAGTGTAATTGCTGTAATTGACGTGCTTTTGAAAAGACCTCCATGGACGTGATTGCAGCTGGAGCACATGCAGATCTGCAGTTGGCTTTTTCACAGAAGGGGGGTGCGATAATTTACAGCTGGAGTTTAACAGTTTTTTTTGTGTCTCAAACGCGAGATGCTGCCATCGTTTTGTTGGTTCTCTTGATTTCACTCTGAAAGCTGAGTTATGTTATATTGGTTAAGCCCAGCAAGGATGACTTCTGAAAGCAGGTATTTCCCATCCCTGGAGGAATTTCTCCAACTACTAATTCAAAAGTAACTAATAACCACAGCTGCAGGACTAGGGGTCCACAGACCACACCCCTAGTTTCGATGTTTTAGGGGACTAAAACGTTGCATGAGTTTTTGGTAACACGATGTTTTTAGTAATCCATAAACACATTCATAATGCTTTGTAATACATTGAAAAAGCATTATAAACATGGGTATAAATATTCATCAAAAGGCATAATACATTATAACCATGATTATTATGCATTATGAATGGCCATCAGTGTTACGGAGTTTTTTTTCTGCCATCCAAAGACATGCGACACATTTGGCTAATTGGCATCTCTAAAGGTGTTAGTGTGTGTACTGGCATCCTTCCACCCTGTGTCTGCCCGGCATGGACTGGCACCCCAGCCGTCTGCCCCATGCTGCGTGGCTTCGCTCCAGGCCTTCCCATCACCCTTTATTGGATAAGCCCTTGGAACACGGCTGGGTGGACGGATTGTTTTAGGAGCCATTGCAGATCTGTGTTTTGGACCTTCGGCCCCTTTTCAGACGTTGGCATGAGATTTAAGCTTAGATTCATGCTCTGCTCACGCTACATAAAGGAAGGTTTGTTGCACAGATCATGATGGCAAGCGAGCCACATCTTCTGGATCCGGTTTCAGGGCCAGTCTAAGCTTTCTCACTCAACCCTTCAAAAACAGGGTTTCCCAAGGAAGGTAAACACTATAATTTGAGAACAGATGTACCTTGAGACTGAAAGCTAGAACTGGTCCTTTGCCATCCTTGTCCTTGTTTTAATCCTGGAAAAATCTGATGTTCTCACACTTGTGTTCGGTTGTAGTCACGCTTTTGGTCCTTATGCATCATCCAAAGGGTACATGCTTGGTTTTTGCCAAGATTTGTGCCGTTATTTTTGTTTCCCGTTGATTAGCATTACAGTACAAACTAAACCGCTCATTGTCTTGTTAGCTGGGACTTAAAGCGCAGTTTCCAGCCTTGCTAGCTGTAGGTTTGTCTGATCTCATCGCTCTCGCTGCTGCTCCACGGCGCTGGTATTTGTCCACTCTGGAAGGGTGCCATCCAAGGTCCAGGATCAAGTGGCTCCCAGAAGTCAGAAAAAGTTCAATGTGATGTATATCTGAAAGAGTGTTGGTGGTTATGTGACAGCCGGTTTCACGTGAGTCACTTCCACAGTGACTGAAGCACGGGTTTGGTTTGGGCTGTGAAACAACACCACCTGCTCCTGCTTCTACATTTATAATTTTGGGGAAGATTCTTTAATATGGGAGCTGATTGATCAGACAATAAAAAGCTTATAACTGAATAATGGCAGCAGAATTAAAAGCAGCTTTCATGTTCAGTAGTGCTGTTTGGTAAGGTATAAACATTATAAAACATTCTAAAATGATAAGGGCACCATCCAGGGGACTTGTGACTCGCGGCAGGCTGCTAGTCGTGTGATTCCTAATGCATATTGTGTACCGCAGCCATCCAGGTGACCCGCAGGTCCAGAATGCTGCCAGAACTACATTGTACTGCGACATGGCAACATTCCCCTCTTGGCCCGAGATTGTGAGGGAAAAGGGTGGAGGAGAAGGACAGATTGTTATCTAATAAAGTGAGGGACAGTCCTTCTCAGCACTGGCCCCCATTTTCCAGGCCTCAGGGACACGGTCCTGAGAGTCCAGCACATGGGGGACTTAGACTGAGCTGAGGAATATGATTCTTTGCTCTCGTTACTTTCATTTTTATGTATTGATTATTTGCTTAGAATACATAATTGTCTCAATAAAGTGACGTAGCACTCTGAGCTGAGCAGATTTCCTTCTCAAAAGTCACAAGATCTACTTCAAGGCACCTCGCTCCATGTTTCAGGTGTAAATCAACCAAAACTGAACTGTAAAACTTGCAGGACACAGGCCTGCGAAGACCCAAGTTGCCAGTCTGTAGCATGTAGGCTGATCATGTTTTACTTTGCAAACAAAAGGACAAAGGACACCAGGGGCAGGATGTTAGGAGGGGAGTCAAAGCAACGCAGAAATGCACTCAGGAAGTAGTGTGACTGTAGAAAGCAGATGCCAGCATGAAGCAGATCGAGATCCCTGACATTTCAGGCTTCTTTAGATCCAAAAAGTCTGGGAGAAAGAGGACATATGGTCACTCTAGTTGCGCTGACGGTCAGAGATGAGTTTTTCCTTGATGCAGTGCAGGTGCCGCTTGATATTGACTCTCAGGAACTCATTCTGCTGGTTCTGAAAAACACAGTGTTCCAGGAAAAGCCGGACATCCCACCTTCCCAGGCCCAGGTCATTGCCCGCAACATCCCACCGGAGAACTACTCATATGCGACATCCATCCTGAGGCTGCTGCGGAACAGACCATTCATCCTCCTCATCGTCACCTATGGTGGGTCTTCCTCTCCCTGGGCCTGTTGAGGTTTAGCTGGGTGCAGTTAGCCTTGCAATGAGGCTGTGGCTGCCAGGATGAAAGGCACCGCTTCACCAGCGTGTGAATCCCCACAATAAAAAACACGCAAAGGTTAATAGAGATACAGTGAAAACTACTGATTCTCACTACACGTCTTCATTAACACCCACTACACACCTTCAGTCAGAGGACTGGGGCACCAATGAAAAAATACCTTTAGCAAACACCATGTGGATATAGAGATTTTAACTCATGGTAATACCCAGTGTGGTTTTCGAGGGGGTGGTATGTAATGGAAAGGTTCTGTTGAACTGTTGGCTATATGCTATGGGTAAGCTAAAAGGCTAAGGTGCTAACACGCAAGAGAAAGTACCAGAATCCTGTTGCTTTGCCCCTTTTTGACCACGTCAGGGTTCATACTGAGAAGTTGGATGTAGGAGTACTGTGCTGACGTCCCAAAGTGTCTCTCACGCTCTTCCATATGCTGACTGTAAGAGTGCCCCATGCGTAAGACTGTGACAGTAAAATACGCGCGAATGAGATGAGGAGTCAAATTCCATAAAGGGTCAATATCCGGCTGGGTTATCATACCTGGCCCCAAAGGTCACTCAGACGAGTCAACGGTTGTTCCAGTCGATTGTCAGCTCTTCCAGATCAACTTGGACAGGATGTTCTCAGTGAAATCTGATTTTGTACTAGATATCATTTCTTGTTCTCTCCTGACTTTCTGGCGTCATTAATTCAAATTGAATGGATGCTGAAGCTTCTCTTTTTAGCTTCTCTCAATTAACATGCATGTCTTTTCATAAGATAATTGTTGGTTGATACTTTTCACTCATTACTACAAATATTTATCTAATTTAACTTTTTTTTCCATCTGTTTCCTTCTCCGCCCTTGTTATGACCGTTTGAACCTCCCAGGGAGTACACAGTGAAACCAATGTGAATCTGGAAGCCTGTGATGTCACTGCCATACATCCTCACTCTGGCGTGCTGAGTTTGACTGTAGGCCAAGTCTTTTTCCAGGGCACAAAGCGATTCCCAGACAAACACCGGCTCCAGATGTTGACTGTACTGTTTATATTTTTTACCACAGACATTGGAAAATGGACAACGGGGTCGAGTTCTGGGTGATTCTTCGGGCTCTATTTCAGGGCGGCCTCTGCCTGCACAGGTCTCCCCCAGTGCTTGTCGCGACTGCTTGCTACCTCTGACATGTCACTTTGTCTTGCCTGGCAGGACTGAATGTGGGGTGTTTCTACGCCGTCTCCACGCTGCTGAATCGAATGATCCTTGAGCACTACCCTGTAAGTTGTCTTCTGTCCCTGTGCCCTGCACCAAAATGGCTTCCCCGTTTCATTAGCATTTAACCATTAGCAATTCTGAATGACAGTCGCCCCCTTCAGGTCATCTTCACTATATAGCGTAAAGTTGTCGGCTTATGGTTTTGCTGTCCTTTGCTGCTAACACCCGCTGTGCCTGGTGGCTGAGGTAACTGTTATCCCTGCCATTATCTGCACCCCTGGACACTTGACATGTCAACTGCAGTGGTAGCTTCTGGCTGATGGGACTGTTGGAAAGTTTTCCCCTGTCTGGAGTTCAAAGCATCAAATTGCCTGAGTCATGTTGGAAGCTTGCCCTAGCTTCCCAGTCAGCCTTAACCCTTATCACTTTATGAAGCGGGTTCATTTGGACCTACGAATATATCAGTGCGCTGTGTGCGAAAGGCTGATAAACATCCTCCCCAGTTCAGCCCCAAACAATGACCAGCTGCCTGGTGTTGTTTAGAATTGGTTTCGTTAAAAAATGGCCCATAAAATAACAAGACTTGAAGGATATTCTTTTCTGCTCCAGAATCTCTCTCTCTCAACCCTTCCACACACAGCCAGAACCATAGCTATGACAACGGATCGATGGCCCCTTTTATGAAGCTGAATTCTGTGCCCGGCCTAGGACAGTAAGCTAAGGGTCTTGCATGTGCCTGCCGGTGGTGATGTTATGCTAACACTTCCATCTCTCCTCTGATAGGGGGAGGAGGTGAATGCCGGGAGGATTGGACTCACCATTGTCATTGCAGGCATGTTTGGTTCCCTCATCTGCGGCCTATGGCTTGATAAGACAAAAACCTACAAGTGAGTAAGGCTCCCAACTGTAGACTCCAGCGAGCGGTCAATGTCGGCTGTGAGAAACACTGCTTAGACTGACAAATCACTGAGTGTATCCGCTTGCATAATTTATGTTGTGCGACTACTTTCCGTCTGTGGACTGCTGCCCCCAGTGGGTATATAGAGTACCACAGTGGGACCAGATGTTTGGCGCAAGATATGAAAAAAATCCAAAACAAAAGCAACGATAATATCAACAACATCGCAGTTGCAGGACAAATCCACACAATACATGTTGTTCTGATGTTGGGTGCAGACTGTTTGTGCAGGTGTATTTCACATAAACCATCTGGCCAGTCAGTGTTGTTACAGTTACAGGGGAGCTACTGGACAGCTAAATATTATATCCAGTGAGGAAGACTATGCAAAGGCAGCACTGATAAACATAAGAGGCAAACAGGGCATGAAGGGTGGTGCCACTTTGGATGGGTCTCCCTGCAGATCAGAGCTGACAGCCTTTATCCACATGTCTCTTCTGCTAAACCCTCCCCCAGTAGCTGGTGTGCGGTGGTCTGAGTGACGGATTAAGGGACACTTGGTTTGGCAGGGCTCTGGTTCTGGCACATCAGGGCTGTGCCACTGCACCATCACACCTCAGTATCTCCTGCAGGGATGCATTAGGTGGGAATTTTTTCTTAGGGTAGCAAAAAATAACCTGATTTCAACTTTTGGGAAGACTGTCAGATATCTTACTAACATCACCCAGCATACTTGGATGTCAAAATTTGATTCTTATTGACCTTCCAAATAAGTTTTACTTTATGTGCATACATTATGTATAATAATTACTGTTAGACTTGACGAGTGGCAATTTGAATTACTATGATTTATTATGATTTTAATACACTTTAATATACTAGGCACAGATTGCTTAAAAACGGTCAGCTCGGTCAAGGCTAATTATGAGCTCATTGTACTGATAGATGGTATGCTATCGATATGACATGTGGCGCTCTCTATAGGTGAATGTAAGCCTACTGTGTGGGGCTGGATATGAGCAGCTGTGAATGAGTGTTGTCCAATATGCCTCCACCTCAGTGCTGTGCAGACATCCCTGCCCAAGAATGAAACGGATGTTTTGAAAAAGTTTCAGATGATATGAAAAGCCAGGTTATGTTTTCCTACCCGGATTATTCATCCAGGTTTATGTGTGTTATTCCCTGCGTCTCCCTATTATCTCCTGTCAACCCCCGGCAAATGAAGGGACTGAACTGGACACATCCCTGAGATTTGCTTCTAACACTCCACTGTGACCGGGGTTGGGGGGGGGGGTCACCTTAAAGACACGGCATGCTTTTTTTAGCTCCTAGAATGCTGTCTTCTGTGGGGCACTGCTGTGCCTTTGTTGTCTTGTTTCCGGGTATTCTTAAACTGTCAAAAGCAGCGTGTTTTATTTGGGATTATTGATACAATTTTAAATGCTCCTCAGACCTCCTGCATTGAACCTTCTCCTGAGGCATGTGAAGAATTTCTGAACTTTTTTGTGGATAGGGTGAATAATGTTAGGGCTCATATACCCCCTGCAGTTTTTGACCCTTTAGTTTCTGTCCACTGCTCTGCTGTGTTTTACCAATTTGAGCCCGTGACTTTATCGTTTCTATTTGAGATTGTTGGTCAGTTGAAGCCCTCAGGTTCTCCCGTTGATGTTATCCCACCTCGGTTTTTTAAAGAGGTTATTTCAGTTTTAGGACCGTCTGTTCTGGCTATTATCAATGGTAGCCTGTCCTCAGGCGTAGTTCCTAATATGTTTAAACATGCGATCAGTGCAACCATTGATCAAAAAACCTAGTCTAGACCCCACTGTGCTATCCAGCTTTAGACCTGTCTCTATGCTTCCATTTCTGTCAAAAGTTTTGGAAAAAATTGTGTATACTCAACTGAAAACCTTTTTAGATGAAAATGATGTGCTTGAAGTTTTTCAGTCTGGTTTCAAG
>JAODKF010000030.1:1715735-1730161 GCA_026779585.1 Mormyrus proboscirostris | reverse complement strand
CAGGCATCTTCACTGCTCATTTTTAAAGCTGCTCTCAAGACCCATCTATTCTCCTTGGCTTTTGATCCAGTGTGAGTTGTTGTTCATATTCATGTTTGGTTGTGGTTATAGTATGTTATGTATGTTATGTTAATTTATTTTATTTATTTTATGATTTTTTGTATTTTATGTTCAGCACTTTGGTCAGTGGTTGCTGTACGTAAAGGGCTTTATAAATAAAGTTGACTTGACTTATTCTTTGTAGAAAGCATGACTGAGAAGGCGGTAGGAGTGTGTGCTGATGGCAGTTTGCACTCTCTCTCTCCACCCAGGCAGACCACCCTGGCTGTCTACCTTCTGTCTCTCGTGGGGATGCTGATCTACGCTTTGACTTTCACCCTTGGCCATCTCTGGGTGGTCTTCATCACGGCCGGGATGCTTGGGTAATGTGTCATGTGATTCAGATTCTGCCATGATTCCAAGTTACATTGTTGCGACATTGCTAACGTGTTTGACGGAAAGCTTTTGGGAATGCTTCTTGGTTCTGAAACAAATGCATCTGGGACTTTTATTTTATTTTGCCAAAGGAAATTTGATTGTTCATTTTGCTGGATTATTTTAATTGCAGCAGTCCATCTGCTAGGGGCCGCATAGTGGTGCAGTGGTCAGCACTGCTGCCTCACACCTCTGGGGCCAGGGTTTGAGTCACTGCTATGGCTACACGTGTGTGGAATTTGCATGTTCTCCCTGTGTCATGGTGGGGTTTTCTTTGGGTACCCTGGTTTCCACACACAGTCCAAAAACATGCTGAGGTAGATTGGAGTTACCAAATTGTCCATGAGATAGGTTCCTGACCTCTGTGACCTAGAATAGAATAATTGGTTACAGAAAATGGAGTCCATCTACTAATTGATTTATGCATACTGTTCTTTCCATATTGCATACATTTCTTCCCATAGTTCTGATGTGCAGTTAACTCGTGGGAGTTTTACTTACAAAAATAATGTCCTGGGGCAGAATGAAAAATGATTGGTTCAGAGAGCTAACCAATCAAATGTCTTGGTCCCACCTCCTCAAGTTACTTGGACCCACCTTGTCTACAATATGACTGGTTATCTCTCTGAACCAATCATTTTTTGTTCTGCCCTCAGGACATTCTGCCATTTTAATTTTGTAACAGTTGTAGTCCATTTCCTTTGCTAATTGATCCTGCTTGCCACACGTGACCCCTTCTTGGAGGCCCTTTGTGATGTTGGCCCTTTCGGCAGATTCTTCATGACCGGGTACCTGCCCCTTGGCTTCGAGTTCGCCGTAGAGCTGACGTACCCAGAGTCGGAGGGCACCTCCTCGGGGCTGCTCAACTGCGCTGCGCAGGTCAGGGCTCTGGGTACCCTGCTCCCCCATGGCTCGGAGGATGGACATGTAGCTCATGTCATGTGGGGACACACTCACACCCCAATGAGTGTGTGTGCTGTCAACATATAACTTATTTGTGAACTTATTTATTTTTTCATTTTTAAAAATAGTGTCTCTGTGTCTCTGCTGACCGTGTTGTCACTCCCTATTCACCAGATATTTGGGATCATATTCACCGTCTGTCAGGGGAAGATCATTGACCACTTTGGGACTCTGCCGGGGAACATCTTCCTCTGCGTCTTCCTCTTCATAGGGACAGTTATGACAGGTGGAGGTTCCCTCGCTCACTCACATGGATGTGTTCCTTTGGCTCACCCTTCATGCCTGAATCCATTTATGTAATGAAGCTCAATTAGGAGGCTTGGCAGTTTTTTTAGGATCTGTATTACACAACTTTTAAGATCAGAGTACAATGCTGCGTGCTCTGCCCTCCAGCTAACTAGTGTGTGTGTGTGTGTGTGTGTGTGTGTGTGTGTGTGTGTGTGTGTTTAGCTCAATGCTGCCATCTACTGGTAGGAAAATTACAGCAAATGTCGCAGTAAAAAGTGAGAGCCCCAGTCCAGCTAACCGAGACCTCTGTGGTTTCTCGTCCCACAGGGCTTATCAAGTCAGACCTCCGGAGGCAGAAAGCGAACCAGCAGGCTGAGGCCAATGTAAGAGGGTCGTGTGAGGTCAGTACCCGGCAAAGAGCTGGGGATTGGTCGGGGTAGGGAGGTGTGGTGCCTCACAAAGCACAAGTGCAGGTAAAAAGTGACAGGTCTCTTGCGCTGTTCCAGTTGGCAGCCATACGTTTCCGGCATTTGAAATGCTGCCTTTCACAGCTGTGAATCTCCACAGGCTTGAGCGGTTTCACAATAAACTCTCCCTTCACAAGAACTCACTGATATTTCCACGTACGATTTTGAAAAGCATGTTGAGCCCAGTTCCCGCGAATGGTCACGTGCCCTTGTGACCCTTGAAGAGAATTTAGCTGCTGGCGTCTGTCCCTGCTCTGCGTGTACGGCTTTGAAGATTTGGGGTATTTCTGCTTTTAGCTTTAGCTACAGATTGATATGGGGCTGGATTTTGAACAGTTCCCACTTGCAGCCGCACTCCAGAATTTTTGACATGTTATAGCAAATGATTCATCGACGGGTTGAGTCAGCATCAGCGGGGACTGGTGAAGTGTTCAGCTGTGGGCGGGTACTGTTCCTGCTGGCGTGGGCGTGGACCTGGTGAGTGTGTTTATTGGGGGGAGGGGTGCTATAGTTAGGACGCTTTCCCCAGGAGCACCAGCGCTGGTTATGAACCCCAACCTGAAAATCAGATACATCAGCGTGGGGCTGAGATCCTGTTTTCATGTCATTATGCTTGCCTTCATGCCGCAGACTGAACCGAAGGCAGCTCAGCTCTCGTGTGGAGCCACCATGAGAGGCAGTCGGGTGCTTTCGAAAGGCTAAAGCACTTCCAGCAGCTGGTCGGGGTTAAAGCCACAGCTGGGATCCTCCTGAGGAACATGGGGAGAACATTTGTTTCCTGTTACCCGCAGGAGCTGGGGGGCGTTCTGGAGATTTAGCGTGGTTAGGTTCACTCTCTGCCTTTTGCCCACAGCTGTTCTGCCATGTTAATTGGTTAAGTATTATGTTGGTGGGGTCACATGCGTGTGTGAGTCCGGAGGTCCTAGTTTTTTTGGGGGAGGGGAACAAAACTGAAGGTCAAATGGAAGATAGCCCACCCACGTGTATGTTCTGAATACACCCCCCCCCTCCCGATGACTGCGCATGTAGGGGCCCCTTTGCTAATGTTTTGTATTTATGGAGAGGTAAAGCCTTTAAAAATGACTTTAGTGTGGGGGCAGCGTTCATGGGGGCCGCCTGGGTCCTGGGGCAGATGAGTGGCTGGTTACTATGAGATGGGGGGGATGGGGGTGCTGGAGTATGAGGTATTCTCTCAGTGTGTGAGTGTGATGACTGCATTAAAAGCAGGATTAGTGTGTTGTACTTAATGACCAACAATAGCTTCAAGTGCTTGCCATGGTTCCTTAGACTGTTTGAATGTGTATTTTTACTGTTTTCCCCACATTAAATTCTGTGTATGGACCGGCTAGAGTATATTCAGGGTACATGCATGTTCATGCTGAAGATATAGAATTGTCTTCCATCCGATTGTGTTATCCTACGTATATGTTAAGGGCTGTAGGTGTGTTGACTGGCTGATTGCATCCAGCGGCATTTCTGATTGGCAGAGGATGGCGGATCAGGAGGGAGCCGTGACCTCGCCTGCCATCGCTGATTCATGTTATGGGGGCAAAGGGTGTACCGGACAGACAAGCAGGGGCAGCGCCACCCCCCCACTCCAAACAACGCCCAAGGTTTCACGTCTATGACACACACGTGAAGGGGATCCAGCTGAAGAGAGCGACCGGGTGCTGCGAGACCCTGCCCCCACACAAAGTCACTGACCTGGACCTCCTCCTCCTCTCGCTCTCTCTATCGACGTGTAAAAATGCGATGGATGGAAACAGTAAGAGAACAACCTGTCCGGAGCTGAGGCTCTGAAGCTGGCGTTCCCATTTTAAAAAGAACAGAGCGTGATATGGGGGCAGCCACACTGATGACACCCATGCATCTTGGACTGTTCCAATAACAATCCCTGCACACCCCCCCAGCACCATGTGGCGTGGACCACGGCTGTACTTTGGAGTGGTGCACCAAAAACTTCAGCAGGCACCTTCTCAGCCTCTCTGCTGAATTGTCACCATGGAAACTAATAATATTATACAAATATATATTTTTTCCATTCCAATATATATATTTGTGCAAATATTAAACTGCCAGCTCTTACATTTGCTGACTTGGAGCTTTTTCATATATTAATACAAACCAAGCTTTATTTGTGTTAGTCTAATGTGATCTGCAACTAAAACTAGACCTTTTTGCTGTTAATACTGTTTTTTTGAAAGTGAAGACCACTGCACAAGTAGCTGCCAGTCTTGCTGTGTGGATACTATATTTCCACACAAACTAATAATGGGTGTCTTGGAAAAGGTGTTTCCCAGTAAATTTGTTGTGTGTGTGAGTGTGTATGAGGTCTGCAGGGCTGGCTGACCAATCAGGGTGCAGTCTGAGTGCCCGTTGCCGTCGGATGCGCTGAGGTAAGCACACGCACATGTTGAGACACTAACCTCACTTGCTGTCCTCGTCGTAACCCGGCAACCGAGGCATCTTTGTGTCCCTGGTGATCAGTCCTGAGAGTCACCATGCCGCCCGCCGCCCAAATAAATGCGAAAAAGGTGTGGCTGATGTTTTTTGATTGTTTTTTTTCTTTTTAACATGGATTCTGCCAAAATCTGTTTCCTGTTTAAACTGCAGGCAAACTATTTATTTTATTACTTGTATGTGCACATTGCCATTTCTTAATGTTACTGAACAAAAGCTCTTTGAAAAAATACATAGAAAACACTGGGTAATGGGACGACGTCCATTCCTGACTGCCGTTTTCTGCGTCATTTGATGGGTTTTGGAACCACTGGATGAATTTTACATAATTGTTTAAGATTAAATAATTGTTTTGGCACAGTGACTGGTGTCAAAGTTTCAGGATGAAGAGGACATGAGGAGGGAGAAGAAAGAATCACAAAAGAACCATTTAGGATTCGAATTCAGAACAATGTCTAATTATTTGTTTAAATACCGAATACTTTATACCATATGGGGCTTGCTAATGTGTTTGAGAAATGGAGTCTTAAGTACACAAATTTTTCTCCTTTCTGTTCAATTTGGTCTCTTTTAGTTTAATAAAATGTCCACTGTGATGTGAAACATTGGAAATGGAGTGGAAGGACGTCGGTTTGGTGTAATTTTATTATAATTCTTAGCTGTACAGGAAATTAAAAGAAGTCATCCACTATGTTTCTCCCCTCAAAGTAAAGACTTAAAGTCACAAAGCTACTTTCCAGTTGTTCTTGAAAAGATTCTCCATGTTTACTTTTCATTTACAGGAAACCTGATGAGGAAACGCTCTTTTTGACACTGATCATTTATTACTGAACTGCTTTGATGTCTTGTGTGTGGAGTGGGTGACCCTGGCATGACCGGTCATGTAACACACATGCACAGGGTGTAACCCTCCAGTTTGGATTGACCATCAACCCCCCCACCCCACTGCTCCAGCAATTAAATATATTCCACCTGACTTGGCCAATCGATCCCAATCAGTTGAATTATTTTAATGTTGGAGAAGAACAAATGTGAATTCAAGGAGATAGATCTGGTAACAACTGGACCAATTAAATTAGTGGATTAAACGACGCTGAAAGGGAAAGGGGGAATGAATCAGCTGATTAATTGATCAACGACCGATGGCCTTATGCAGCGGTTTCTCCTGTGGTCAGGTGGCTGACCGGGCTGCCCCAGTTTGAGACGGCTCAAAGAGCGTCAAGTGCTGGGACCGTAATCCAACGTTCAAAATGGACACTCACACTTCATAGTTGGATTCCATCAAAACCTACAGAAATCTGCACTTAGTCCAGAAGGGGGGAGTTTCTGAGACACCCATGTACAAGGCATGTAACTCAGCAAGTGTGTTCACTATTCAGAAGCGACACCATCCATCCAACTTAAGTGTAAAACAAAGTTCATCTCCATTAGGATACTAAAAAAGAATATTGTTCTGTAGAGTGCGGTCATGACCATAAAAAATGGGAACCCGCAGCGTTAGAGACGGGGGGGGGGGCTCGGCAGGGTGCGTTGGGGCAGGGCTGGAGCAGGCTCACACAGGGGACCTGGCAGTCCATGCTCGCCAGGCCGGGGCCACGTGACTCCCCTGCGACTCTGGCTCAGTTCCGCTTCTTCTGTCGCGCCCCGACCACTTCCTGGGGCTCGGCGATACACTGGAAGCCAATCAGCATGCCCACGATGGAGAAACCTTGGAGAAAACCAGGGGGAGGCGGGCAAGCTCTTTGGCATGTGTGCCTTTGATCCCAACACCCAACTCAACTGCCCAGAGAAGTGGAATTTACCATGACGGCCACTGAACGGGTTACAGTAAGGATGCGTCTGCAGATCACACTCAACGGGATCGTAAATGACGGCATCACAAGAGGAGTGAGAGCAGTGAATGGTGAAAGTGTCACCTCACTGCCTCCTCTCAGGGGAGGAAAGCTGGTACTCACTTGCGACAATGAGAGGCGCCATGATACCAATCGTCAGGGGGGCAGTTTTGTAAATGAAGGCCTCCGACAGGAAGTGGCCCAGGGCCAATACGAAGGTCCACAGTGTGATGTGATACAGCCTGCAGAGGGAGGAGTGGCGAGCAGCCTGGGTAAATACAGCCTCCTTCACCTGCCCCAAAGCCAACACCCATTTTGTGCAGAACAGCGCCCTCTGCCTTACGTTCTGTTCTGGATGTCGAAGGCACAGGCACAGCGGATGATGGACGACAGCAGAGTCCAGATGCCGAAGGTCCGTGCTTGAAGTCCGTTCACTGCGAGGGAAAGGCAATGTAGCGGTCAGACATGCAGCGCTGCTAAAGGATAGGCTAAAGAACATAGAGCTGGACACCCGTTCAGTTGCAGCAGCCAGTATAACCTGTAGCTAATGGTGGAATCGGTAGGAAGGTATCCAGTGGCATAACCTTTTATTAGGATGATGATGAATGCTGTCATAATAGAATCACAACAGGCCACAAAGTTTTTCCATATATTTTCAATTTATTTAAGGCATAGTGACATATAAAGGGCAAAAATTTGAGAACTTTTTTCTGGGGTCTTTCTGTCGTAGTTGAGTTTGTAAAGGCAGCTTTCTGAGTCCAGATACATTACAGCCCTTGCTGGCAATCCTATAAACAGACTCTTGGCGTAGAGAGGGTGGCACAGCATCTCGAAAAATCAGCACGCCCGTAATCTGCCTTGTCCCCGCATCAGCACTGTCTTTGCCTCTGCAGCCCCACCCTCTCCCCACACACCCCTGGCAGAGAGGCCAACACATGTCCCGCTAGGCCGCGTCTGGTCTTTATTAGGGGCCGCGGTGCGGTTGAAATAGGGCATGCTGGGAAAGCTCCCCCAAGCTGTGGATTGAGGGAGCCACCCGGGCTCTGCGCTTGCTGGGCCCACAGCAAAGCAGATTTACGGCCCCCAAAAGCAATGGGATGTCAGGCTCAGATCGAGGCATGGTGCTTTCAAACCGGGTGGGCTAATACTGCTTTTCAAACTAATATGCATTGGCTCCAGTGTTCTGGTCTCTTCTCTCCTCACTAAAAAGCTGGGCCACCTTAGGGTTCCTGTGATTAATGTTCAATCATTTCTGATTTAGCCACAAATTTCCCATTTAGCCATACAGACAGGTTTCCCTGATCTGACCTGGCCGGCGGAAACAATGATGGGTGTGATCTTTGTATGTTTCAGCACAGCTCCAAGGTTATAAATTCGGGTTAGGATTTTCTGACTCAGGGCCAGCTTTCAGTGTGCATAATCTGTGCCTTCTCTATGCATCTGCCTTTATCCTTCCAAGATGCTCTACCCCTTCCTCCAAATGACAGCAAGACCAGAACCTTCAGAACAGATTTCTGATCAACGTGACCAATTATATCATTGAAAACCAGCTGCCACTTACCAAACTCTGGTGTCCCAGTGTAGAGCTTCTCAGAGAGGAAGCTGTGATCCCGAAAGCTCTGCATGGTATTACCCATGGCAATAACAGACACCATCACCAGCCAACTGCGCAGCACGTTCAGAAACCGGCTCATCCTTCCAGAAGCTCAACCTGGAACTGCAAGGTGTGAGCCAAACATATGGGCCACTCTGAAACATTGTGTCAATGACATAGAGAAATAAGTATTATTAACTAATACTGGATGTTTGCCAGAACAACTCATCAGTGATGAATCATGTATCAAAGGGAGGAATCATTTATGAGGAATAACAATAAGAGACTACGCTAAATTTAACACACTAAATGGTTAAACCTCCACTGTACTGGCAATGCATTAGCATATTACTGCAAAACATCTAGGCTGATTTTGTGCTAATAGCGTTTGCTCTACACACACTGTATAATAAACTGGCACCACTGTGAATGTTGAAACACAGCTACCTGCATTTAAAAGACATTTTAGATTGCTGGGTACGACATCGGATACGTTTAGCAGCACGTTTATATGCTGTCTCTTCTTTCAGCATGCCAGCATTATTAGTCAGACTACACCATACCTAGCTCAGCTTGCCAAACAGCAATTTTCTACAAGCTTTAAAACTGCAACGTACCAGAACACAGCTGGCAGCGACACCGTAACGCAGAAACAAGGTTAATCGGGGAGCAAGCTGTCTCTCTTAGGCACTTAAACACAAAGCTGGACGCCACGGCTCAGTGCAGGTATCCTGCTACCTTCCGCTGTTCCCACGCACTGCCGTAGACAGGCACATCTCACACGCTTTGTTAACTTACCTCCACCACGAAACATAACTAACAGACCAGTACGGTCCCACCCCTTCTATTGTTAATTGGATACTTGTTACAACCTGTCAGAAAAAAAGGCGAAGGGCTCTGGACTGAGTCGCTATCGCTCAACAATGCAATTTTGACGGGCGTGAAATGTAGCCAATTATAATGTAAGACAGCGCCAGTTCCGAGTCGTTCGGTACTTGTATGGTTTTTGCGCCCGCCTACTTTTACTATCTCTGCCAATCACGTAGACGCCGAAGCGACCACAAAACGGCGCGAGAGTGTTGCCATGGGACACGAAGGCAACTTTGTACCTGACGCATGATCCGGCGGTGTCGAGCGTTCGAAAACGTCACGACCAATCAGACTCCGTGGTGTGCGCATGCCCTGTTTGTAGGTTGCCGGTTAGTTGTTGTAGTTACAGCTGAAGGGAAAACGCAAGATGTAACATAGACTGAATTAATATAAGTTAACCATCTAGTTAACTAAACCTGACAAGGGCTCGGAGCTTCGTTAAAACAGATACTAAATATTTATTTAACATAGGTATGTAAATTATATCTTCTGAAGATGTCATCTTTGCTGTATTCAAAATTGATAATTCTGCATCTGCTATAAAAAGTAGTGGCTAATTAGCTAGCTAGCTAGCTATTAGATTAGATTAGATTAGATGGTTCTCAGCTTGTCTTTTTAAGTTAAACTGTTTAAATTGGTAGTGATTGAATATTACAACGTGACAACTCTGTAGCAGCGGAGCTGGACAACAGTTTTATTTATGCGATTATATGCCTGACAGTCTGGTCAAAGCTGGTATTGTGTTCTGCGGTCTCTGGTAGTTATTTTTCATTTATCGTTGCCCTTTCTTGAAAATTTTGAAGGGAACTCTTAAACTTTCGCGGTTTTCAAGCAGATCGTCTCCTGTGATTTAAAATAAGCACGGAACCACGAAATAGCGGATTTCGAGTCCTCAGCATGAAGGGTGCTCTCAGATTTGTGCCCATGTAACACATATAGGCTTCTAGTTAGTTTCAGCCAATCGTAACTAATTTTTCGCATCTCAGCAGTATGCTTCCTTGCAGTACGTGGGACTACTGGTGCTTGGAGATGAGCGCGGCCATAGCCTGGCGGAGCTGACACAAAGCAGATTTCCTCTGGTGGTTACCCAACCCAACCCCCCAGGCTGGTGGAAATGCCTGCGGTGATCCAGGATAAAGTGGATCCTGAGATCTCCTCGGAAGATGAACACGAGTGAGTGGGTGACCCAAAAGCTGTCGTGCTTTGGCAGAGCTGAGACATCTCGCTGCTTAGGGTTCTGTTGATTCTCGATTTTAAGGAATGTGTCATAATGCCATTTCCCCTGAAATAGTTATAATGCAGGAGACCAGACCATATCATTTCAATATCAGTAAATAGTCAAATCATTAAAAAAAATCAACAATAGAATATAAATGATTTATGTTCACCAGAAATTATAAATGTATATGCAGCACAACTGCATAATGTTACCGAAACATTCAAGTGCTTGTTACTGTACTGCTTTAATAAACTGTTGTTTATTAGTCTAAATGGAATTGATTATGGAAAATAGACATTGCCATCTGTTATGGTTTCTTTCTGTTTATTAAATTCTCTGTTCCATTCATCCAGGCTTACTTTACTGCATTTTCTTCTCGTAAAATTCCGCTTTCTTAACTCTCATCCAGTTGTCATGTTTCAAGTTACAGAGAGTCCGTCACGAAATGGCCTGCATCAGGGATATAAATATACAGGGTATCATTTTTCTGGCATAATACTGTAAACTATTTAGAGCTAGAGTCTTAAGTGCTCGATGAAGAATTCTGCCTGGATGAATTTTTTATCACGGTGGTTTACAACTCCAAAAGTATCTCGCCTAATAAAACCATCACCTCTGACAGCAATGTAAGAAATCGAGAGCTTCCTGTTATTCCTGAGGCTGGGCTGACAGCACTTCCTGTTCAAGTTCCCTCACTTCCTGTTAGGTCACTGAGCACGCCTTATCTGTCCTCTTGTGATTTTTTTTAGACATACATAGAAGACCTTTCTACATGTAGGTCAAGGTGAATAACTACGGTATGTTATTTGAGTGTAACTATGCAAAAGCACTGTGTTTTTTGCTAAGTCAGCACTCATAACTTTTTATATAACTGCTCTACCTATCCCCGGTGTCTTAGGTCTTAGAATCTCTAATAATAAATGCTGACTGTTTCTGTTAGCATTGGTGGATATTCTGTTTGCTGCTTGTAGGCATCACCTTAAACAGCAGGGCACCTTAACCTGTTGGAAAGGTCCTGATCCTAATGTGCCCCCTGAGCTTGCATCAATCGTGGACTGGGCGTATTCATTCTGGAGAGAGAGCTGAGGAAAAGCATCATTTTATCCTATTAAGGCTCATTGCTCTTCAGGATGACCCTACCATTTATTGGCTAGTGTTCTAAGCAACGTGGCTGTGTCCCAAATACACTTACCGCTTTTGTTTTTGTCTTGTTTTTCTTTTCCTCCCATCTTGTCTAAGTCTGGATGGTCTTTGCCAAGCCCTGCATTAGATGTTTCCCATTAATTTCCCTTAAAGGGCAGTAATATGTATCTCAGCGGCATCTTCAAAGGTGCTTGCTTGATGGGGTTGCTGAGCCTGTCAGTGTGAGGCCCCGACGCCAATCCCTCAGAATGATAATCTGGATCTCGCCATGCAGAAACAAGCCAGGGTTCATTTTTCAGGTTACCTCTGGGTTTAGTTAGTTTATCATCTTCTTATCACTGCCATCAGATATGTACTGCTTGGCTGTGTGGTTTCCCATTTGATATATTCACAGCACTGTTCCTATAAAGGTTGGTCAACCAATAGCGCGTCTCTTGACTATGCACAAGTAAGGATCTCTGTAAACTGCATTCCAGCATCATGATCTAAGCTTCTGTGACTCTTTCCCTCATTTTAAAGGAAATTTATTGCTTGTAAAAATTTGAAAAAAAGCTGGGGGCATTTCTGTTATACAGCAGACAGTTGCTGCCTTTGAGGTCCTGCGGAGCCTTATTTTTATTTCTTGAAGTCCTCAGATTTTTGGATTTAAAGTACTCCACGCCCCTGATTCTGCAAGGAAATGAGCTTTGAGTCCAGCAGACACCCAGAGGCCTTCAGGATTCCAGACTCTAGTAGCATTTCTGTGACTTAAATGGCATTTATGTCAGCCTCTCTTGGGTTTCCTCCCCAGGGACCACCCTTGCATCGTCTGGAGCGGACTCAGCCGGAAGGTTCCAGTGCTGCTGTTCTATGCGGAGACCATTGTTTCCAAAGATGGGAACTTTCGCAGCATTGGAGGTAATGTGCAGTATTAGGAGAGAGAAGCAAAAACGAGGAGGGGAAAAATTGGTTTAAATTAATCATCCATCCATCCATCCATCCACGCATCTATGCATCCATCCATCTTTATTGGTGGATTATTCTGTCTTTACCAGGAAGAATAAGGTGTAAAAACCTATGAAAATGGATTTAAACTGCCCCTGTTTTCTCCCTCCTTTTAATTTCAATAAAAATTTCTAGAACGATATAACCTGGCTTTCAAAATCGTCCGGACAGAGAGCCGTCTGGTACGCAGCATCCTTACCAGTCATGGATTCCACGAGGTGAGCACGGGTGCAATGTGACGTTGCCGTTCAGTAGTGAAGCTGCTGAGGTCAGCTAAGCCTGGGGTTACTGTACAGGGGGTGTCCTACAGGGGTCACTGTAGAGCTGCCGGAACCTCAGCTCCATTGGCGGTTAGGGCATCGCTGGCTGCTGTTCCTTGCCCCCAGCCCAGCCCCGAGGCCAGCGTGTATTAACCCTTATTACAAACATCTGCGGCTGGTAGGTCCGCATGAGGAAAAGAGCACCGCCGTGGGTGGGGAAAAAGCTGTAGGAGATCTTGTTAGTGCTGCTGGTATATAAATAACCTCGGGGGGGCAGGGGGACGCTGTCCAACTGAATGGCAATGTATCTGCGCAGAACTGCAGCTCTCCCTGATCGCCCCGGGGGCGAGCTGTCAGTGATGACGCAAGTCAGCATGGTTCTGTGCTTGATTGGACCTCTGGGTCGGGCTGGGTGGGATGACACTGGCTTGGCCGCCTTGCTGAGGGTGTGGAGCGACAGCTCCGTGTTTTTCGACTTCAGATTGTTGCGCAACAGGCCCGTCAGTGGGGGGCACCGCAGCCCAGAGGATTTGCTAGTGGGTCCCATCCCTAAATAGAGGTGTCTGTCAGGTCCATCCCAACAGCAGCGACTTCAACCTCATGTGGACCGGCTCGCACCTCAAGCCGCAGCTCCTGAGGAGCCTTCAGGACTTCCAGAAGGTCAACCATTTCCCCAGGTAATGGTCCCCCACCCCCGCAGCGCCGCATGTCCAAGATCTCCACTATGGGCCTGGAAGGGGCGCAGCCTATTGCCTGTTGGCATCTTGCAGCTACTGAGAACATGTTCAAGTGCTGGTCACCCCCTCTACAGCATCCAAGTAATGACTTTAATAAGGTATCTTAAAGGGCCCCTGCGGGCTGCCTTGTTGCCCCTGTTCACTCCAGGTCCTATGAACTGACCCGCAAAGACCGGCTGTACAAGAACATCCAGCGCATGCAGCAGCTTCACGGTTTCAAGCGTTTTCACATTGTGCCTCACTCCTTCCTGCTCCCGAGCGAATACCAGGACTTCTGCAGTAAGCGTCTGGCCCGTAGAGCCTCCCTGCAGCCAGCCCGCCCCTCTGGGGCTTTCCTGCTCAGGCCCCAACGTTTATGTGCTCCATGTTCCAGGCTCGTGTTCGAAGGACAGGGGACCGTGGATCGTGAAGCCGGTGGCGTCCTCCAGAGGGCGGGGAATCTACCTGGTTAGCGACGTAAGAAAGGCTGCTGGGCCGATCGGGATAAAGGGGCGGGATTAAGCGGGAGGGCAGGTTTGCGTAGTTATAAATCTGGCTGCTTGGTGTGGCCCGGCCCAGATCTCACACCCAGTGTGATTGCTGGCGAAGAGTGTCGGCCGAGGGGGAAGCCTAAACACCCCTGAAGTAAATCAAGCGATCGCTTGTAAGAGCCCCGTAAGGCTCTCCCACTTGGACATCAAACCGAGTTTTTTTTTTATATTGGAAGAATTTTTATGAAATGGTGGAAAGAATGTACTTGGATGGTGAGGGATCAATTTCTATG
Source organism: Mormyrus proboscirostris (assembly GCA_026779585.1). Taxonomy (NCBI): domain Eukaryota; kingdom Metazoa; phylum Chordata; class Actinopteri; order Osteoglossiformes; family Mormyridae; genus Mormyrus; species Mormyrus proboscirostris. The sequence goes on along the minus strand of JAODKF010000030.1, from coordinate 1,716,167 downwards.
CCGCGTGTGATCTCCTGCCAGGCCCACGGCCTAGCGCTCTCTCCGGGAGTCACACCTGCGGCTCGAGCTGGCCGCCTTGCCGGCCTCACTCCCCCTGCTGGCTCATCTTGCCATTTCATGTTGTTGCCATTTTTTTTCCTGCTAATTCCCGGCAGCCCCCTGTCTCTGAAGCGGGCTGCTGGTGGAATGTTCCAGACAGGAGCAGCCGCGGAGGGGGGAGGGGTCTGGCTGCTCTAAGGAGGAGTAAAGTCTGTGTCACTTGTTTGTTTCCGTGGGGACGGATATTGTGAAAACGCCCCCTCCTTCCCTCACCAAACTGCCCCCGGCTGCCTCTTCTGCCTTAGTGCAGAGGAAAGGTGCCAAAGGTTTCCTGTTTGTTACCATTTCTTGTCTATTTCTGAATAAATTTTTTTTCGGGGGGGGGGGGGGGGG
>JAODKF010000030.1:1695638-1706078 GCA_026779585.1 Mormyrus proboscirostris | reverse complement strand
CCCCCCCCCCCCCCCCCCTTGTCCTACCCCTGCAGAACTCTACGGCTTTGACGTCCTCATTGATTCAAACCTGAAACCTTGGCTCCTGGAGGTCAACCTGTCCCCGTCTTTGGCCTGGTGAGTCAGCAATACTTCCCTTGTTGTACCGCCTTTGATCACATACTTCGAGACACCGCTCTCTGTGGCTTGTAGCCCGTTTCTTTGGGATCCACTCGACTCTGACTCGCGACCCGCGAGTAGATGTCGATTCCTTATGCTTCCATGGCAACCGGACCAAGGGATGATGTCAAAGGCTATAAATTTGTTTGCCGTTTCTTCAAACAGTGCAAAACCAGGAGGTTTTGGTTTTAAGGAAAGCAGGAATGAGTCAAGCACTGTTTTTAGGAAACCCGGCTCTGCCTAAAGACTCATAAACAATATCTGGTTAGTTCTATAAATAGACCTGGGAATATTGCACGTAAGGAAATGGGAGTTTCAGGATTTTCACTTCATTAGACCAATAAAAGCTGCTCAGCTGGACTTAAGCACTCAGGCTGGTATCCACTTGAAAAACAACATTGAGTTTCGCTGACATTCCAGCTCATTAAAGCCTCCCAGTATAATATGACAGTTGTGTTCATTTTAACCCCGTAATTGACTAATGTCTTTGTTAACAAGAGAACAAGCTGTACATTTATAATGTGTTGAAATATGGAAACAATCTACGATTGGCTTATAAAATGCAATTAATTGGTTGTCCGTGGCCCCGTTAAGAGGGTTTATTGTGCAATTAATGTCTTATTAATGCTGCGCAACGTTTAAGGCTGCTTTGACCCAAATTAGCTGTTTACTGCCAGTTGAATTAATAAATGTATTTAGTTTTTAAATTGTAATTGTTCCTCCCCCTCTTCTAAAAATGGTTTTTGAATGACTTTGTTATTATGTATTTATTGTTTTGTGGGACCTTTGGTTACACGGCATGCTTCCCTACACAGACAAAAGCGAACGGTCAAAGTGACATGAGTGGGAATGGGGATGAGGGCGAATGCTTTGGGCATCTTCCTGTCAGTCTTTGGAATCTTTAACGGTGATATCAGTGCCAATGGTAAAAAACTGCATCATTCATTGAGCAATGAAATACATGATGGACACAAAAGTTGCATAACCGTTTACCAGCTTTAACAGGCAATGAAATTATGGAGGTGTCATTTTGAATGTCTAGTGCTGGTAAATTTAACACTTGCTGGTGTACAGCTGTACACCTGAATGGAGTTGCTTTTTCAATATATTTACTTGTATCTTGCTTGCCCCGTCTCCTCCTGTCATGGAAGACTGTGCTGCTCTGCGCTGGGCTGCTTTGGAGGTGCGACCTGGACCTCATTGCTCAACACATTTTATCTCTTCTTCTCTGTTGGCTGCAGTGATGCTCCGCTGGACCTGAAGATCAAAGCCAGTATGATTTCTGACATGTTCTCTCTCGTGGGTGAGTTCGGCACTCTCCAAGTGATTAATACGGGCCTAATGGGCGGCTTTTGGGAGGGGTAGGAGCTTCTGGGGAGCTCCTCGTTTTGCGTTTCTGGATGTCGGCTGGTGTGCAGATGGCAGGCTCAGATGAATGTCCCCACCGCAAACAGCTTGTTAACAAGTTGGTCTCGTGTTGGCTGGAGGGAAGGCCTGGCCTCCATCTCGCCACGGCGACCGTACATCTGAAGACTGAAAGAGGAATGAAGTGGAAAGACTGCCTTTTTTTGTGTGTGGGGGGGACCATGTGCTGTTCCAGTGTTTGTTTTAGCTGAATGGGAATCTGTAAAGTAGCATTTGGGTTACACCAGCGTTTCCCAAGCCAGTCCTCAGGGAGCCCCAGACAGTCCACATTTCTGCTCCCACCCAGCTTCCAGTGCACCTATACAAGGTATTCCGTGTTCTTGGTTGCTTGCTCATTACTAAATGTCTATCGAGGAGCGTCTGTAAACATCTCATTGTTCGGTTCAGATGTGCTGGAAGCTGGGAGGGAGCAAAAATGTGGACTGTCTGGGGCTCCCTGAGGACTGGGTTGAGAATCACTGGGTTAAACCAATCGGTGATTGACAGCAATACTGCCTACTCTGGGTGTGTGATCCTTGTGTAAATATGAATGGCTTTGTGCTCCCAATAGCTTGACAAGCCGGCTTGACATGGGCTAAGTGAAATGATGAGAACCTCCTTTTGATTTGTGATTCCTTTCTGCCCCTGTCATCTTAATCACAGAACTCAGAGTCAGTCTGACGTAAATGGGACAAGATGCTGAAAAGAGAGCGGACCCTTGCACACTACTGTGGCGAGGGTGGGGGGGGGGCAGCACTGTTAAAGTTCTCAAGCATCATGTGACTCTCGACGGGCTGTCCATGAATACCCTCATCTCGTCATAAAGGATTATTCCTCAGCTTTCACCTGAGCGGGGGCCACGGTCTCAAGGTTTTGGGAATTTTTAGACCCCCATACCTCATTCCCGTCTCTGGGGCTTGGCCTGCGGCAGGTTCTCTCGGATTGATTTTTTGAGCTGAGTGTCTCGTGTTTATGAAACCCCACTCTGTAAATCTGTGCTCTGTAAGAACACTTGCTAATTGGCTGTTTTGCAGCATCGCTGTGGTTTTTGCCATGGAGACAGTTGGGCATTATTTTTATGCTTCAAACTCGGCCGTTTTTATTAAACATTGTCTGCTGAGGTTAGTTAGAGAGCCTTGCGATTGGCTAATGGTATTGGAAACCACAGGCATTATTAAGTCTCATTAAATGGCTTACAGAGTGAAATTGTCAACAGAAAGACGGCTTTATCCCTGAGCCTCACTTTCTCCGTTCACAGCAGGAGAAACGGGATCTTTCATTTATGAATCCAGAGCTTTCCTTGGCGCACGCTCTGACACAGACATCTAGGGCCCTGGGCTGAGATTAACACTGTTTACACAACACAAATGGAGAGTTTCGGGGGGTGCATTTGCATCTTGTCATTCCTGCAGTCTCAGGTAGTCACAGCCCTGCTCCTCACACAGAACGCATGTCTCTGCCTGAATCCTCACCACTTCCCCCACAATATTTTATCACAGTCCTGACTTTTAACATCCAGGAGAGTGAATCCTACTTGGCTTTCATGGGAGCTGTTGAATTTGGGATAAAGAAATTGTTTCTGGAACATTCTATAAAGATCCGGCACACATCCGTCCGCACTCCTCCTTGTAGAATTTCTTCCATTTGCGCCTGTGCCCTCTCAGAATGGGTGGTAATCATGGTTTCTGGTGCCAGCGTCTCGGTAATATGGTGGCTTTTTGTGGCCTCTCCTCTCCCTGTAACTTATCAGAGTGGCAGTGCCCCCCCCCCCGACATATGGCTTGAATTCCCATCCCAAGCGGTCATTAAGCGAAATGGGGAGATCATAAATTGCCAGTTATCTTTGGAGGGACGTGTTAGCGCCAGCCGGGGGGGGGACGGGCGCCGCCGTGTAAAACACACCCCATCCATTATTCACCAAACAAGCCCACAACTTTGGGCCATGTCCCAGCCTTTTAAATAATCACAGTCTTCTGCTAATGTTTGTTAACCGTCTCCCCCCCCCTAGCTGACGTGGCTGTCAGTAACCTGACAGAGGTGTTTGCAGGGCCTCGACTCCATCCCAGTCTTTCGGGGGGTAGGCGGGTGACCCCCCCACCAGGACTCGCCAGCCGGAGGCCCCCGTCTGTGTCGTGTGCAGCCCTGGGTGTGACGTGCTCTCCTACGTGATTGATGACCGTGTTGTATCTTTATCTCATTTCTAAATTCCCCTCCAGGCTTTGTCTGCCGAGATCCGCTGCTACGCCAGACCCGAGCCGGGCGCGGTCCCCCAGACCCGAGTTCACGGTCCCAGGCTCGCAAGACCCAGGTAGGCCCATGTTTCTTGGAAAGCTAAAACTCTCCATGGCTTGTGCTCTGTGGTTCCCCGCGTACTGTTGATCCGCAGTGCGGTGTTGGGAGAACCAGCACTGATGCAATCACAGTGCCACGGTCATATCATCCCGCTTTACCCACTTTAATTGTGTGGGTGTGTATCTGTGTGTGTATCTGTGTGTGTGTCTGTGAGTGTCTGTCTGTGTCTGTGTCTGTCTGTCTGTGTGTGTCTGTCTGTGTGTGTGTGTGTGTCTGTGTGTGTGTGTCTGTCTGTCTGTGTGTCTGTCTGTCTGTGTGTGTCTGTGTGTGTGTGTGTGTCTGTCTGTGTGTGTCTGTCTGTGTCTGTGTGTGTGTGTGTGTGTGTGTGTGTGTCTGTCTGTCTGTCTGTCTGTGAGTGTCTGTCAGTGTGTGTGTGTCTGTGTGTGTGTGTGTCTGTCAGTGTGTGTGTGTGTGTGTGTGTGTGTGTGTGTGTGTGTGGTGCCTGGAGAGTGAGGATGCTGTAGAGGATCTGGTTCTCCATTAGTGCTCATTAGCTTCTCATCTCTGTGTTCCATGTGTTTCCTATAGCGGCCACACTCAGCACAGCCAACCTCTGTGAACACCAGACCCGTGAGTTTTACTGCACACTCATCTGGGGACATAAAATGACCCATTAATCTGTTCATCCCTCCCCTCATCCCCTTTTCTCTCGCTCTCTTTCCCTGTCCTCGCTTCACGATGCTGCTATGCTCTGTCTGAAAGTCTTTGACCATCCCTTTGGAAAGTGAGGTTTTAAAAAATCGTTCAGTGGACTCAAGTTCACGGCTCTTTCAATTGGATGGTAATTGTGAAAGAGCAGTTTTAAGTGTTTTCTTTGCTAGTTAGGCTGGCGTTCCTGCAATTATGGAAATATTCTAAAAGTTGTTCTATTTAAGTATTAAAATGCCTTTAATGCACAACCAATTGGACTAATAGACATGATTCCATTGGGCAGTTTAGTACTTGGACCAGATGCTGGAGGAACATTATGATCTGATTGGCTGACATTGGGCAGCGCGTTTGGGGGATTCGCTCAGATGGTAACAGAGGGAGGTAAAAGAGTGCTGTCAGCGGACCTGATTGGATTCCCGCGGGGATCTCGTCTGTCTCTCTGGCCCTTTAAGAGGCACCGGTGGGGATCATTACGTGGAATTAGGAGCCCGTCGGTCGCTGGCTGCGGGCCCCATAGACAAATTAAACACAATCCAGAGGCTGTTTAGATGACAGGATCTATATGCGAATGCTGGGGAAGGGGGGTGGGGGGGGGCTGTGTACTGGCTCTTGGCTAAGACCCGAGCCTCCTTGCCAAGGTCGTCAGTCATTTATGGTAATGCGTGTTTTGGGGAGAGACGTGGAATACCAACAGGGAGATAAAATGTGCCATTTATTTAAGAGACGGCATTTGGGTGGAGGGGGTGGGGGGGCACTAAATGTTACATTGCCCTCTGGGGGGGTGTAACTCAACGCATGAATATGGGACCTTCTTCCCTCACAAATAAGCACCTAGATGTGTTTTCTGAATCTGGAAATTTCTGGAAAGTTTTGCATGATTGCCTCTGTGGTTCCTCCCACACCATTTCGGGTGGCCTGCTTGGGTAAGGTTGTGCATGCTAAGTGAGCTTATTTGGGGGAGTGGGAATCCTCTAGGTGGCCTGAGAGAGCCTAAATCCAGCAGAGCCTGCAGGCTTCTTTATGATTCTGTTTTCTGGTTTGACATGATAGTGCAATAGATGTGATAACCAATATGTGAACAGTGCTAATACCCCCTCCCCAGCGACAGCGACCCATGTCAGCCAGTGAGGTGGAGCCAAATGGCCTGCAGAACGAGCCAGGGGCCAATGAGGGGGACAGCACCCTGGGCCTCACTACGGAGGAGGTAACGCCCTTTGTGTCGGCTGTCCATTCCTCCTGGCTCTCTGTCGCTCCCACACAGTGACAAAGCAAATTATCACAGGGCGGTTTTTCCTTTTCAGCTGAAGGTGCTGAGGAGGATGAAGGAGGAGCATGAAAGGAGAGGCGGTTTCATCCGGATATTCCCCACCGCAGAGACCTGGGGACTGTATAGGTGAGGGTGCCTGGGGGGGGGGGGGCAGCTGTCGGATATTAGAGGTTATTTGACAGTAAGGCTGTCTCAGCAGCTCCACATCTGAATTTCTGTGTCTGTGAGTTGGGAAGGAGGATGGCGCCCTGGGGGCGGCGCTCTCTGCCCTGGGGGCGGGGCGTAATGCAACAACGGCTGCTGTGTCACACCAGGAAGGCCTCTGGCATGACTTTTCCTGCATGAACGTCATCACTTGAATGAAAACCTCTGTGTCTGTACATGGAGGTGGTTGTGTAAGACCCCAGGCGTGCGTGGTGCCTTGGGGGGGTCGGCCCCCCGCACAGGGGTCCCCGGGGGGGCTATATGGCCCGATTTAGCTGTGTTTATGTTGGGAGCTCGGTTTCCCATGGTGATGCCTGGATGGGATACGGGTGCTGCGGGGGTCACCTGAGGGAGGGGGGGGCTTCCTGCTCTGCCGGGAGGGTTCTGTGCAGAATTTAAAACCCCGAAATTTTCCTTTCGCCCCTGCAGCGGTTACCTGGAGTATAAGACGTCAATGAACTACATGCTAGCTAGCAGACTGTTCCCAGAGAGGTAAGTGGGTCTTTGTGGGGTGGGGGAGCTCTGCAGGGCCACAGTAATCTCTTAGGGGCCCCAAACGGCGGTTGAGCAACAGCCCCTTGCCTGTGAATGGGGGCCGGTATATGAGGAGCTGACATCCAGGGGTCTCGTGTTGTGAAAGAGAGGGGGCTGTCTTGCGTGTCCCAGGAGCCGCGCGGACAGGGGCTTCGCCATCGGGCCCCTCGCCACCTTGGCTCCTCTCTCTTCCTGCTGTCAGTGTTGCACAATGTCAGCTCCGTTAGCTCATCTCCGTGATCCCCCCCACCACACACACACACACACACACACACACACACACACACACACACACACACACACACACAATGCCAAATCTGTTTCCCTCCACTCTGTAGGTCCGGGAAGCTGGCACCGGTCTGGAAGTCGCGGTGGGTGTCCCTCCCCCCCCCCCATCCCATTCCTGGCTTTAAAATGATGCTTCGCTATGGTTGCCGTTGCTCACCGCATGTTGCCTCGCCCAGGGGCAGAGGGACGGGCAGAGATGCGACAGTGGCTGATGCGGCCCATGCCTTCCGCGCCGCGCAGTATGAACGGAAACTACTCTCCCTGGAGGCGAGGAAGAGGAGGAGACGGAGAGCCGCCCGGCACTCGGCCCTTGGGAGAAAGAGAGCAGGTGCCCGGCTGGGGTCATGTGACTGCTCATCCCTAGGGCTCAGGACATGCAGGGGAGCCTGCAGAGAGGCCACCCTGTGCCACTGTGTGTTTGTTTTCCCATTTTCTACAGAAATCTGAGTATTTCGCTCTCAGTTTCAGCACCTGCCTGTGTATCTGTTCCAGATTTTGTGTTTTGTCAGAGCATGTGGTTAAAATCGTTCCCGCCCCCTGGATGTCGGCCTCCCGCTCCCTTTGGCTCTAGGTGCCCCGGCCCACAGTGAAATCCTCACCGGGATTGTTGAAGCACGCAAACTATGCGTTAGCCCTCCCCCCGCACTGTGCCAGGGGACAAACGATGACGAGGCTTGTTTGGAGGACAGCAGATGATATTTGCCATGAATTCCTATCTTCCTATCATAGTAAACATGAGAAAAGTCAGCGTTGGGTTTTCCCTTTGACCCCCCCTTCCTGGCGATGATCAGAGTAAAGCACACTGAGTGGGGGGGGGGGGGGTCAGTGCACCACCTGGACAGCCCACGTAAGCATCGGAGGATAATCATAATGCGAGCAGGTAGGAGGTGGGCATGTGGGGGCCTGTTACCATGCCGACTGACAAGCTGCCGATCCGCCCCCTTAGCCTGTTTTCTCGTGACCGTCTTTGTGTGAACTTGGCACCTGCTTCATGAAGTCCCCCCCCCTCCAAATGTGAACTGAGATCCTGAAATATGTTCCCCCCCAGTCAGAAAATGCACTGCTCCAACCCCAGAGACCAGTGATGGTGAGGGGGGTGACAGAGAGGACCGGGAGATGGAGGTGGAGGATAGGAGGAGGGGAGCGGCCCACCCGGATCGCAACATGCCCACACCCCCCCAGCCCGTGTCCAAAGTCAGCCTCTTCCACATCTTGCAGGATGGCTGGGAGCTCAGGTCAGCATGAGCCCGGATATTCCCCCCCCCATGCCTTCGTCAGGCTGGCCTGCTCCTCCCTACCCCTCCCCCCCACCGGCATTCGGTAGCCCCAGCTGGTGAGACAACTCTCCTTGCCCCCCCCCCCTTTCACTTTCACTGCTGAGGTGTGTTTATCCTCCTCACACGAGAAGGTCTCCTCCATGCATCGTAGTCGCAGAGTCCGGTGAGGGGATTGGCCTAACGGCCCTCCAATCACGAGCGTCGACTGTCTCTGTTCTGATGGTGATCCCTGGATGGGCGGCATCTCGTCGCGGTGCCTCACTCTGAAGCACACACCAGGGCTCTCTTCCCGCAGCGTCATTGAGGATCACATATAGATTCTTGCCTGCTGTCGTTTTTTTTTTTCCCCCACGTTATTTTCTTAACGTGCATCTGAAATCCTAATTGGAAGGGGAATTATAATGACAAGTCTGAGTTTGCAGGCATTCCTCTGCGCTTGCCAGCGCTTCTGAGGAGCCAAGCCGATCGCAGCACACGCCATCATTGTTGTGTTTCACACTTTTCCTTTCTTTCTGAAAACAACTTTCTACCTCTTTGCCAAAAGCACGAATCCTTTAGCCCAATTTGTAATGACGTTGGGGACACGGGGGGAGAGTGTTGCCACGGGACACGGGACACGGGACTCCTGTCTGAGGTGTCTCCCCCTGCTGGAGGTCCCAGGTGCTTTCACACTGGCGCTCAGGGTCAAGTCAGAATCTCGCTTTATGTGAATAACACATGTGACTGTCACTTCTGTCTGTTGCCCTCCTTCTCTCGTAATCCGTCTCTTCACCCAACCCCCAGCAAAGTGCAGGCCCGTACCACCTTCTCCTCCTATCTCCGGCGGGTGCAGGTGAGGCTGCTGAAGGAATGCGGGGGACATCGCGGCTCAGACTGGCAGGACCCAGACCGTGAGCAAATGGTGAGCTCTTCACTTCGGATCGGGAACGCCGCGTTCCCGCGGCCAAATCAGGATAATTCATGCTCGCGCTAGGTTGGATTGGAAATGGTGCTCTCCTCACGTCGGAATGGCGCAAACTACCTGCTGGAATCCCGGCAAAGAGGCATCATGACAGAATGTCTCGCTGTCAGCATTCTAAATTGCGACGGCTTCATTTGGAAAATCTTTTTTTTTTATAATTCTTTTTTTAAGCCAGGGGACAGACCTGCAGACCTGTAGGAATGTGAAGGCTTCTTGTTAAGTCGTCGGGCGTCCCTGGGGGTGTTTATGAGGAAGTGGGCAGGGTCTCTGTGGGGATGCATAGTGTAGCGTAGCTGTGCTGCTATTCTTAGTCGGGGTGTGTGACGCCCTAACCTTGACCTGGTGTCCCCCCTCTGGAGCTGGTAATGCGCTTCCTGAAGCGTGCCGCCGGCAACCTGCGTCCAGAGTTGCAGATGTCCCTGCCAAGCCCCCGACTGGCCCCGGCTGACCGCTGCCGCCTCCTGTCCCTGCAGCTGGGCAACTTCATCCAGCGCTACGACAAGGTGCCCCCACAGCGGTTCTTCTAAAGCTCTGATACTCGCCAAACCGTGCCGGCTTCTTAAAACGCCGACATCGCAGACTGCCAGGCCACTCGCCGGTCCGTGTCATTCTCTACTCCTGCTGATGTCAGGCACCTCCCCGGTGGGATCCGCTGACCTCCTGCGTTCCAGCCGGATGGGGCCGTTGCTGGAGATAACCTCAGGCCTCCACATGTTTTCCCTCTTCCCAGGAGACGGAGCAGATGCGGCCTGCGGAGGAGGAACGTCCGCTCGATCCAGATGTCTTCCGGGAGTTTGTGGCTGAAGCCTGGTTAGCTTCTCTCTCTGCCTGTACTCCTGCCATTGAGTTCTTGCATCTTCCCCATTCAGTCCATTCAAGAAAACTGGCTCATTCCCCCAGCCCTTTGCACACAGGTTTTCTAAGCCCCTGCATTTACCCCCTCCCTCAGTGAGAGTGATCTGCAGGAAGTCCTGACGTTCTATACTCAGAAGAACAGGTCGGCCAGCGTCTTCCTGGGGACATGCTGTGAGAGTAATGGGGGCCACGCAGATCCCGGAGAAGGGCCCGGCCGGATCGGTGAGCTGATTGGGCCGTCACCGTGATGTCAGGCTGTCCCGCGCATCCACTGCGATTGATAAGTGGGTCCTGAAGGGGGAGAGTGAGCATGTCACTCTGATCTAGTCTCAGTCTGTCTGTCTGTCCCCTCGCACGATGGGGGCATCTGCCAATCTGCCAAGGAACGCGTCCACACCAGAGGTCCAGAAAGTACAAATCCAGACCAGGATTTTGTTTCAACCAACCAGTTGAATACTCTGTAACTGTGACTCTTTATACTCAACTGG
>JAODKF010000030.1:1682359-1695538 GCA_026779585.1 Mormyrus proboscirostris | reverse complement strand
GCCTCCCATCTCCCGACCCCCCCCACCCCCACCAGCCATATCAAAGCGAGTGGCGGCATCATTCTCGGTGCATATGACTCCTATTAGCTTTGTAAAACCGCAGAGTTTTACGTTACGGTATAAATCTGTTGAGGGAGCCTGGATTTCAGACTGGTTTTTCACACCAGTGTGAGGTAGCCATGGGGGGGCCCACATGGTCTGTGCTGATTCTTTTGCTAAAAAGAGTAATGAGTAAGTGTGAGCTTCATAGTGCAAGCCTGACTGTGGGCTTTAGTCACGGCAACAGAGAGCCGTCCCACGCCCTGGCTTTAACCCTTCAGTGGTAATTGACATCGTGGCTGCAGTTTGGGTTTTCAGCCTGTATTTAGATTTCTTTACTGCGCCGTTTTAATATGTATCAAATGTGAAAAAATGGTGACCAGGTATTTATCACACAACCACGTCTTGTGCTTTACCTTTACATTTAATGTGAAATATAGGGACCCCTATGGTCACGGTCGCAGGGCATGGTCAGAGAGCAGCAGCTGAGGGTGGGGTTACTCCCAGTCAGCCATGAAATGCACGACAGATGCGTCCAGTGACATTTGTTATTATTACTGACGCTATTCAATGGAGTGACCTGCAGTCGCTATTTATCCTCCCCCCCTCAGGGGGCGCTGTGCACGCATCTGATGAAACAGAGGGTGGGTCCCTGCCTTTGAAGCTCTGGAGGTCAGGGCCTCCCACAACCCCAGCCCCCGCCTGCCCAGAATTGTCCCGAATGTTTTTGATTTCCCATATAGGTTTTGGCACGGACTTACCATAACCCCTGTGTATGTGAGTGTGTGTGTGTTTCTGTGGGGGGATATTAAATCGCTGCTCTCTGGCTTTATCTCCTGCTCCTCTGCTTCCACAGATGTGCCTGCCTCCAAGGGGGAGTCCACAACACAGGGCCCCTCCAGGTCTGCCACCCCCCAGCTCCGCATCCAAGCCCCCCGGCCCCCTGTAACGTCCCCAGCCACTGTGGACTGCGCCCACGTGCAGCTGCAGCGCTGCCGGCCCCCTGCGCCATCCCAGCCCACTTGTGACCCTCAGTCTGATGAACCGGCGCCGGCCAGCATGGATCCCCCAAGGGGGGGGCGGCGGTGCTTTGTGCCCCCCCTCGATGTGCCAGTCTCATCTGTGGCCGGCGCTCTGCAGATCTATAGCCAGAGGATGTCCCGGCCCATCTCCGCACGGCCAGGTAACCCCCCCGGCCTCATGACCCCCCCAGGCAGCGTCACCACGGGTTCTCAGCCCTCTTAGCTCCTGTAGTTCGACAAGTACAGCAAGAAGGTGGTGGATTCTAATCCCATACGTAAACTGTAACCCTTCCCTCTACTACAGTGTTTCTCAAACCAGTCCTCAGACCTTCAGTTTGTAGTGGCGCCCTCTTGTTTCAGGGTGAACACAACGCCAGGCAGCCGGCCTGTCTCTTCCCGCAGCTTGGCGTGACGGTTGACTCTGGTGGAGTCACTAAGATCCATGGCTCTTGCGGCCCTCTTGGCTCCTTTTACTGTCTCCCTACAGCATCCCGGAAAGCAAGCCCCTGCAGGCCCGGGCCTGACTCTGTAGGGGGCGCCAAGGAGTCATCCCTAAGCCCCACCAAGCACAATCAGCAGGCCATCATGGTGGCCCTGCGGAAGTTGGTGGAGAAGCAGGCCAGCCGACAGTATGCTGCCTCCAACCACATCAGCCTGCTCACCCAGCATGTGAGTAGTCCTTGCCTGACCTTTGACCTCTCAGCTATGACCATTCACCTTGACCTATAGGAGCTAATAATCTCTTAATGAACACCAGGGGTCTCTCTCAATACCAAGAATGCAAAGATCGTACTTCTTGCTAATTTGCCTCCCAAGAATGAATTTGGGGTGCATGGGATTGGTCTCGTTTGGTGAGGATGCAACCAATATACTCTTGAAATTTGGGGCGGAGCAAGAATGCTGTCCTCTGAACTTCTGTTCTTGAGTATTGGAACTGGTCTTCAGCAATAGAAGATGAAGTAAAACGAATACACAAGAACAGAAGCACAGTGAAGTACACACATTGAAAAACACCCTAAGTCTGGTCATACTTCAGCTCCATGCACAACTGGAGCAGTCTATGAAAGGTCGATAGGTAGGTAGGCAGACAGACTGATTGATGAATGGATGGATGGACGAAGATGTATCTTGGACGAAATAGCTAGGGGTTAGAAAGTAAGAAAGACAGACAGTCCACCGTGAGGAGTACAGGGAGCAATGGCTGCCGTGAGTGTTGGGAAGCCCTGCTCTGTGTGTGGGATGCCATGTTTAATTACACGCTGAGGAACTTTCCGCTGACACCAACTGCTGAGAGAGCTGCCTTTAAAAGCCATGTTCTTCAGCTTTGTTCCCGCGGGGTTCTTCCGGGGTCGACCGGGTCCCTGTAGGCAGAGTCGCGTGCTCCCGGGGGGGCTCTATCAGAACACACAATAGGTTCCAGGCGTGTCCAGCAGCGAGGTTCATCCCAAGGGGCCATACACACTGGATGGTGATTCGCAGGGTAACGCCCACGCCGCCCCCCTTCTGACCGTGGGGGGGCCCTGAAGCGGCGCGTCTGGAAGGTGCAGCTGCGTGTGAGGTCTCATTATCAGATGCCCCTGGGGCCAGAGCCTCCCGCTGATGTTTCACAGCCACTCAGATATTCGCTAGTAATTGATGCTTATAAATAGAAGAATGTGGGAACCTGGCAGCACTAGGAGAGGCGTGAGTGCTCTGCCCCCCACAGCCATGGCCCCCCCACCCTGTGTTTTCTGTAAGGAAGCCCCCCCCGATGCCACTGGACCACACAGACTGTACTTTTACTTGCAGCTTCCTCCATGTTGCACACAAAAGGTCTTTACCGTCTCTTCCTGCTACCTCACACCCCCTCCTAAGGTCTTTACCGTCTCTTCCTGCTACCTCACACCCCCTCCTCCTCGTCAGTGTTTCATATTTTGTATAAATAGCAGAATGAGAAGTTGTGTGTTTGACCTTTGGGGTTTGGAGCAGACCCAGGTTGAAGATCCCTGGCTCTGCGGAGGGGTTCCGTGCGAGAGAGGCTTGGCCCCCTTCCACCACGACTGGCCCCAGGATGTGTCAGCAGCGCCGATGCGCAGGCCTCTGTGTCCGCCAACGCTTTACCAGGGTAAACAGTGTGACTTTAAGGCTAGGGACTTTCTTTTGAGTGTGGCCCTCAGGGCAGCGGCAGGAGTAAGAGTCAAGCCGCCCCGCTTCTGAACCGAAAGCCCAGTGCGTCAGGTGACTGTCATACCGGCGGCAGCTTGGCCTTCTCTGATTGGCTGAAGGATGCAGAGCTTTGTATCTGGACACCATTCTTACGGGGGACTCAAAAAGCTTAACATCCTAACTCAAGAGAAAGGGGATCCAAGTGTTTTTTGCATAGTCATTTGACTTTACACATGCTCGCTCCATCCATCCATCCATCCATCCATCCATCCATCCTTCTTCAAGTTGTTCATCAGGTTGTCTAGAGGCAGTACCATGCAGCATAGGACAAATATCTTGCATCAAGTCAAGAAAACTTTCAAGAATCCCCCCCCCATTTTTTTTCATTTTCACATTTTCAGTGTGACACCTCCAGCCTGTCCTATTTGTACCAGCGACCGGAACCCCTCTGCTGTCCCTCCCTGCTTCACTCCCTCTGTCTGCCTTCTCTCCATCTGCTGGTCCCCCGTCCCTTTCAGCACCTGTCTGTGTCATCACCTGTCCCAGATGGTGCTTAGGCCCTAGAAAAAAACAAACATCAGCGTGTCTCTTCAAAACAAACCAGGAAAGTGTTTCCGAGATGTTTGTTTTATCTATATACAAATGTTTAATACTTCACTTGGATGGCTTTGTAAGGGGGATAACATCTTCAACTGAGCTCAGCAAAAAATAAACAAATATTTATCATGTTTGCATGTTTTCGCTGTCCTTTTTTTGTTTGCCCACTTTTTATGGCCGGATCACTGCCGTTCCTTTTGGGCTTGCTGATTGGAGCTGGCCTGGGGGGTGTATGGGGGGGTATTTAATCGCCTCCCCCTCACCTTGGCGACGTGCAGAATTATTCATTCCCACTGAATTCCAGTGTAATAGCGGTTCCTGAGATAGCGTGCGTGCAGCGGGACGGCAAAACCACAGGCCCTGCGATGTCCGAGGGAACAGTGCATCCTCTCCTCCCCACCCTGAGGCTTTCTGAGGTGACCCAGGCTGTGGGAGAGGGCAGAGAAGGGCGTGGGTGTGGGTGGGGGGGTGGCACAGATTCTCCGCTAATTGCCCCGTTCTGGTTGTGGACTGCTGCGCAACAGCCTCATCACTGAAGAGTGGAGACAAGCTTCTGGGAATCCGTCCTCGGGGGGGGGGCAGCGCTGCTTAC
This sequence comes from Mormyrus proboscirostris, assembly GCA_026779585.1. Lineage (NCBI taxonomy): Eukaryota > Metazoa > Chordata > Actinopteri > Osteoglossiformes > Mormyridae > Mormyrus > Mormyrus proboscirostris. Next base: position 1,691,143 of record JAODKF010000030.1, on the reverse strand, counting down.
TCAGGGGGTGTTGTCTCACGAGGCTGGACGGGGCAGCCGGTGGTGGGGATACCCAATCATTTTCATAGTTAAATGGAGATCACCTCCGTCAGACTGCTTTGTTCCCTCGCACACGCCCAGTGCACGGTGTGATCTCATGGGAGAGACACCCTGTTTCCCATAGTTTACATGTTCTGCCATTGTGTAAGCGATCATTTATTTTTTTTCATTGACTTCTCCAGCTATTCATTTAATTAAGGGTGCGTTTATTTAAACATTCTTGCTGCCGCAGAGGAGTTAACTTGATCTCCCACTGACCTTAACCCGGCCGAGGGATGACCCTTTCCGTGATACCTGGAGGTGTTTCGTCTTAGTCTGTGTGTGCGGATTATGGTTATATGACATTGTGGGAGACCAAATATTCTCCACAACGTAATTTTGACGTTGTGGGGACCATTTTTCAGATACCCACAAAGATCAGTGAATGCAATCAAAAAACTAAAAATGTGTTGTATTTTGTTTGGTTACTTATGGTTAAGGTTAGGGCTGGTTAAGGTCGTTATGTTGGTATTATAGTTTTCCCCTTAGAAACGAATGAGCGGTCCCCACAAAGGTGTGTGTGTGTGTGTGTGTGTACGTGTGTGTGTGTACGTGTGTGTGTGTACGTGTGTGTGTGTACGTGTGTGTGTACGTGGCCCTTACATTTCCAGCACGTTTTGTTGTCAGATTTCTCTTGTCAGATACCTTTAAATTTAGTCTTGGGCTCAGGGGTCCATGTATCACTCTGAGATGAGTTTTGTTTTGCTCTCCATCTCCCAGTAAGTGTTGACACCCGCGTTCCTCGTTCAGGTCTGTAGGGGCCGCCTCAGCACCTTTGCTTGATCCGTTGAGAGGTCCGCAAGTTACTCGTCAACACGTGTGGATGTTTCCATATTGACGTGTGGATTCAGTGGAGCAGAAGCAGCCAGGAAGCATTTGCTTGTCACCGTCGACGCAGCATTAATGGCTTGTGCGGATTTCCCTCCTCTGCACAGCTGACAAAGCTCAACCTGGCCAGTGGAGCTTGTCAGAAGGGTGTGATCATGCTGAACACAGACCTCCGGGACACCGCTGCGAGCCACTGCCCCCCCCGGGCCCTCCATTTGAAGACCGGGCCTACAGGAACCGGGAGGTGAGTCAGAGGCTGTGTGTTAGAGCCGTGCTGCTCGAATCTCTTGGGGCGTTTCGGAGATGTCATGAATTTCACTCTGTCTACTGGAACATGATCATCACAGTGATGTGATGTGTGGGAACGAGCGAGTATGTGATGGCAAATCTATTTATGCAGAGAATAACATACGGTGTATTGGGTATTGTTTATTTTTACATCGTGATAACGTGTTTAAATACTGTCACTGCAGCTAATGCAGGATGTAAAATGACTGTTCAAGCACAGTCATGCTGCTTTTTTCTGTGCTTTTTTCTTTGTTCTTTTGTTCTTGTTGAGTTCTATGCTGCAGTAGTGCAACTTTTTAAAAGTGAGAGCTCTCTGGTCCTGGGGGCTGAAGAGGCGGGGCTTGGACGCTACATTGTTAGCATGTTGCTAACTTGCATCCTGCTCCTGAGCTTAATATTAATGATATTAGCTTGGTCTTCAACTGCGCGGTGCTTGATGTTTCTCTGCAGCCACCACCTCCCTTAGCAGAGGGTGCTGTGCTGCGGACATACTCTCAGTCTGTAGGCTGAGCGTGTGGCAGGAGCGGCTCTGGGCGTGGCAGTACCTTCCTCGCTCGTGGTGCTTAATGCCCACTATCTAAGGGGGGGGTTCTCTCCGGGTTGGATCTGCCGTGTTTAGTGCTGAATACTGGTAAGGTGTGGTTCTGATTGAGACTGACTGGCCTATAGTTGGAGGCCTTGGCTTGTTTCGCGTGGCAGCCGGTCGGCGGCAGCGATAGGAAGCCGGCGCCTCCGAGTAGAAGCCATTACTGCAAAAGATAAACATGAGTGTGAAAGCTGGCCGTGCTTCGGACGCAGGAAAGCACGGCACCCTGCCAGCGGCGGCCCCAGCTGTTTGGCAGCGACTTGGTGTGGGAGGGGACCCCATGTCCGGGGGAATGGGGGCAGATCGCTCCTCTTACTGACAAACAGGGCGGCCTGTTTCCCTTTTAAACGGAGGCGGTTAAGATACTTGAATGTTCTGGAAGGTGTTTAATCATGGTTACGTTTCTGAAACTGTGGTTCAGTGGGGATTCTTTCTGAAGGCGTGATGTGACTACAGAAATCCCGAGGCTCACCTCCAGTGGAGCACAGTGCCCCTGGTGTTGTGTGCGTGATCTCCCACTGATCCCCATTACCGGCCCCCGACTGAGGGCAGTGGCACTCTCACTGCACTGAGGGCAGTGGCACTCTCACTGCACTGAGGGCAGTGGCACTCTCACTGCACTGAGGGCAATGGCACTCACTGCACTGAGGGCAGCTGGAGTGTCTGAGCCTGGTACCTGTACCAGTCCTGGAGGCGGCAGGGTGAATATATGAGATTCACAGAAAAGCCTTTTTCTTTTCATCTCCTTCTTCATCTCCTTCTTTGTCTTTGTCTACTTATTCGCCTTCTTTGTCTCTGTGTGCTTCATCTCTGTCTACCTCACCTCCTTCTTTTTCGTCTTCTCTTTCTTCCTGTCCGTCTTTGTCTTCTCCATCTTTTTCTTGTCCGTTTCTGTCTTTGTCTTCTTTGCCTCCTTCTTCATCATTTTTGTGTTCTTCTTCTTCGTCTCTTTTAATACTCCTGCTGGTTGTGATGTTCAGCCGCAGCCTTGTGATTCTAACCCCGGGAGAGTCAGTGCTCCTGTCTGAAATATAGATGGATCCTCGCCGTCTCCCACCATCTCCACGTCAGAAGTGTGCAGTCAGCAGCAGCAACATGTGTATGATATTTATTTAGGCGTGACGCCCAAAACTGGCCGTCCAAGTCCGACGGTGACCCAGCAGAACTCTTCACGTGTGTCCGCCGACTGTGTGACAGGCCATTTGTTAAAACCTCGGCTCTCTGCGCCCCTTCCCAAGGTCCATAATTTCTCACCCCTTAGGCAGGGAATTTTGTATCCCTCAAACAAAGGCCTTTGCATTTTACAGAGCGCCAAAGTGCCTCTCGACAAAGCCTCATTTAAGTCACCGGCAGTGAGTAAGACCCGGTGTGCCCAAATTAACTTTGGGGGGGTTTTCTGCGTAATCCACATTGGACTATTTCATTGGCGCTCAGTTTGGGGTATTTGGTCACAGTCAATAAAACTTAAGAGTGAGTTTTACGGCCTCTGAAGAATCTTTAAAGCTAAAACTGAAAGTTAATGTATTGAAAAGTGGCCTTTTTTAAAGTTGTGGGACCGCTGTGTTTTGCATGGTTCTTTTTATAGAACCCCTTGAAAAGAATAGTCTTTAAATTTTTTTTTTTTCGTCACACTTTTAACTGTGGTTCTGTGTAAGTGGGTGGAATGAGCCGATAGCTCCGTGGGGGGGTGCCGGGACTGACTGTGGCGCCGGGGGGCCACAGCCGCTCTTACTCAGAGCTCGCGGATCATGCCCACTGCTTGTGCCGTGTTCCAGGGACACCGGACCCGCCCCCTGTGGACTGATTTGTATGTAAAATCGGGTGCTGTTATGCTGCACCGACCCTCATAGCCGTCACTGCATCACCTAAGCACAGGTGCCTGTGCCTCTGTTGCTTGGGAGCTGTGTGTGATTAACCCCCCTGCCTGCTCAGACGCTATTTTTACAGTGATGCGTGTGTGACGGTGTCTCAGACGCCTTGGCCTTCTCCCCTCTGTTTTTCCAGTCCAGCCCTTTATGTATGGAACTGTCAGGGAATTCGTGGAATGTCTGGCTTTTTCCCTTTTTAAAATGTTTTTATTTCCACAGAAAGAAACGGTAGGAGGGTTATTAAATTTGTATATAATTTTTAAAATAAATGTATATTACAGACGAGGGAATGGAATGGAGGTAACCCACGGGGCCGTGGAGATCCTGCAGAAAGCAGGAGGCCTGGCTAAGCCTCCCTGCAGCCGTCCCTCCCACCTAGCAGCCGGTCTCAAACTCCCCCCCAGCGTCCGTGCGAGCAGGCATCCGAGGGGGACATCAAAAAAAATAAATGCCTTTTCCTGCCGGTTCCCCTCATCCTCCCGACCCCGTCGCGCCGGCCAATGGATGGCCTCCTTCTCGTTCCCACGGAGACCGAGGAACCATTCGTGTCTGTGAACCCCGTGTTATTGCCCCTGCCCTCCCCGAGGCCCCTAATGAAACGGTCAGAGGGACAGGCTGCCTCTAAGCCGCCCCGCCCCCCACCACCCCAATCCGCCAGCTGCCCTGCCCGTGCCAAACATGCTGAAGCGGTTAGGTGCCCTGGCCAGGCGCAGGGAGCGGAGGGGGTGTAGCACGGTGGCCTTCAAAGTCAGCCGGGCCCTTTGAAGACCCGTGCAGGAGGGGGGGTGCGGCAGGTATGTTGGCTCCGTGCTCTGAGGGACGCTTCCCACTGATCCTCCATCCCACCCCCATCATCTGTATGAAACCCGGATGGAACATTTGGGAAATTAACCCTCTCCCCGGCCCTTTGTTCACACAGGGAGACTGGTGTGGGAGTCCGGCCTGAAACACGCGGCTTCCCATTTTCTCAGTGACATCCTCGCCCCCCCCCCCGCCCCGTCTGTGTGGTCCACGTCCCATCCTGGTGGAGTCAGCCTTCTGTCTCCAAGCCTTAATACTCCGCACAGAGACAGGAATATTCCGACCCTTATGGGATTGTTTCGGCCATCCCGCCCGCTTCTGGGTTTCTGGGTTTGGGTCTTTTTTCGTCCTTGGCTCAGGTGGAGGCCAAGTTTCCCGTAAGCGTTTGGGTTCCGCTTCAGTTTTGTTCTAATGTGAGCGGTTTGGAATTATTGTAATGGAAAATCATAATTGTCGGATGGCTGGGTCTGGAACAGACAATGGTAGGTAACTCAAGCTCGGCTAATAAATGTAATACTGGTCTTTGAGACTTTTTCTCATCCCCGGCCACCTAAACGTGGCCCCTCTGTTTCCTTTATCTGGATATTTAAGTAAGCTCCCGCCCCCTTTACGCAGACACACGCGTATCATATCCATTCTCCGTTTTTAGCTGTAGCACTGCCTCTTGTCAGGTTCCGGTTTCCAGTAAATCGGGATGAAAAGACCGAGTCGGGAATTGGAACCGGAAATAGGGAATGAACGTCTGTGCTGAATTCAGCCAATCGGCGAGCGGGAAGCTGTCGGGTTGAGACCCGCCCAGACTTGGCAGGCATTTCCACGTTTGAGGCTTTAAATCTGCATCAGAAAAGCTGCCTGTATGCAAATGATTGGCTGGTATTTGGCAGGTAATAATTTAACTCATCATAGTCAATTTCAGTATGCTATCAGGCAGTGTCTATCCCTGGAAATGTGCTCAAGCTGTTATGTGTGCCTGGTCATTCCTTACCGTGTCCCTGGCCCTGGCATTTTTTTGGCATTACTGTATTGGCAATTCAGTGCCTGAGGTCATAAAAGGCTTCATACAAGCAGAATCAATCAATCTGCAGATGGAACAAAGACCATCAGAAACCTTGGAGGGAAAAAGACCCTGAAAAGCTCACGTGGGCAGGGGATGTGCGGCTGGGCTTTTTTTCCCCTTGTTTGATCTTCTCCTTTTAATAAAATATTTTTTTATTCACCTTAATTGATAGCAGATGTAACACTGCAGCTCGGCGTTCCCTGTGGACGGAGAGTGAGAAGTTCCACTCCCAGATAACAGGCCCACGGTAACGAGCACACAGGGCCGGAGTTAACCCCTTCCTCTGTAGGCCTTTTCCACGGAGTGGAGGCAGGAAGGGGGGGCTCTGAGTGTTTGGCAGTGCTCTCCGGAAAGGCCTTGTGCTGATTAGCTGGATCACGTAAGGGGTCACGGCCACGCTGCGGCCCGGGAAGGGAGGTGGGTGGCGGGGACGGCGAGTTAGATTAGATTATGCGTTAGCCTTGCGCTAGCATGAGGCTTATGTTGATTTTAAGCCGTTTTGGACTTGCTGACCTCAGCCCCATCCAGCTGTTGCTGCGTTAGCCTTATGTTAACCTCGTGCGAGTGTGTGGCCTGTGTTGATTTTAAGCCCTATCTGCACTGCTCTATCCAGCCGCTGATGCGTTAGCTTTGCATTAGCCTCATGTTAGCCTTATGTTAACCTTACACCAGCGTGAGGCCTGTGTTGATTGATTTTAAACCCAATCTATACTTCTGACCACTGGCTGCCCCATTCAGCCGCTGATGCGTTAGCTTTGCATTAGCCTCATGTTAGCCTCATGTTAACCTCGTGCCAGCGTGTGGCCTGTGTTGGTTTCAAGCTCAGTGGGCATTGCTGACCACCCCATCCAGCCAGTGACTCATGTTAGTCTTGTGTTAGCCTCATGCTAGAAGGCGTCCTACCGACGCTGCTGATTGCCGGACATGCCATCCAACCGTTGATGTACTAGCCTTGTGTTAGCCTCATAGTAGCCTTCCATTAGCCTCACGCCAATTTGTGATCTGTGTTGATTTTAAGCTCTATCGGCACTGGTGACCACTGGAATGAAATTCGCCTCGCATTAGCCTCATGTTAGCCTTGCGCCTGTGAGCTAAAGATAGCCAAGCCATGCTTGTCCCCCCCCCACTCCCCATACCTTGATGAAATAACCTAAGAGGGCTCTGTGTGTCATTGGCTAGGACAGAAGGGGGAGGGTGGCATGTCGACTACTAATGGGTGTGTCAATTCCGTGAGCGTAGTAGCCCACTCATGTAGCAGTACTCCTGCTCATGGTCCCTGCGTCTTACTGCGTCCCCAGGGGCTCTCAGAGTCCATCTTCCAGCCCTCTTTTAAGCTCCGCATCCCCTCCTTTAAGCCAGAGCTTAGTTAACAGCCCCATTTCCGCTCTGGCTGTCTTCCTGATAGCCAGCAGCTCGCAGGTGGCCTTTCCAGCAAGCCTCCACTTCTTCTCTTATCTGACCACATGGTCTTTTTAAAGAGATGCTCTTTTCCAGGGCAGTAGGACCAGCCCAATAAGTTAAATGGGGGAAGGGGCATCAATAAGCCGGCTTCTAGTGAGAGAGAATCCAGTTACTATTAGGTAGAATTCCTTTCTCCATGAACCGGGGTTCTGGGGATTGGTTCCTGTTCCTGTGGCTGTGCATCCGCAGCCAGCAGATCCTGGGTATTGTCCATCCACCCATCTTGCACCTTGGACTTAGAAAGGCTGAAGGGAGGAGGGTAATAGACCAGCAGATCAGTTAGGTTCTCATGTCTTTTTGAGTTTGATCTCTATAAATGAACAGACTGATGACAGCAATCTGCTCGTGGTTTAAGCCCAGACCCTGTGTTGTGGTGTCTGCAGGGTAGGAATTATAATTCGTAGCAGTATCAGCATTTTTAAGCACTTCCTTTCTGCCCCGTTCAGCTGTGATTGCCTGTGGCCTCCCAGCGGGGCTCTAACCTGTCTGAAATAGCTGAAATTCGCAGGTTCAGCCAGGGTTCTCTGCACGGCTGCATCCTCCTGAGACTCTGGGCACTCAGGAGGCGCTGATGTTTGTTTGATCTCTGCAAATGAGCAGTAAAGTTTATACCTGGGAAACAGTCCGGGCCTCTTCTTTTTTTGCCTCAGTGAGGTTTGTAAACAAACGATGGGCGGCAAACATGAGCGGCTGGTTTGGTGTTTCCTCTGATCCCACTAGATGTTTAGAGGCGAGACCATTATAGAACGCTGATGGGCAGAGCCGTGTGTGTGGGGGGGGGTTCCCGCCTCGGCAGCGTTGCTCTGGTAGAGGGCACCTCTCCATTATGCCCCCCCCCCCCCCGATGTTTATATTCTCCCCATTTATTGCCTCACCTGTTTCTCTTCTGCTTTCTATCTATGCTCATAAAAGACAGAAAGGGCCCGATTTCAGAGGAAGAATGAGTTTAGGTGCAACATGGAGGTGTCACTTTGTCAGAGACTTCAAGAGAATTCTAAGATGTGAAGTTTCCATCTGCTTCTCCCTGTCTGTGTGTAAATAACAGATATCCGGCCTATTTCCGCCACACTTTGTCTCCGTCTCCACAGGGCTTGGCATGAGGATGCCAGCCCGCCGCCCGGGGAGTCCCGCAGCCTGGAGCCTGAGACCATGGTTCCGCCCCTGCCACCCCCAACACAGCGGCACCAGGGTGCCTGGGGCTGCTACCAGTTGCAGTTCGCCATCCGGCAACTCCGCCAGCAGGAGGCGCAATCCCAGCAGCTGCTGAAGCAGAGCCACGGCCGGCATCGGGTGAGTCACGCCAGGAATAACCCGGAAAACATCGGGAGCTGGGCCCTTCCATGCGAGTCGCCTTTCCGGCATCGCTTCCTGTTAGAAGCACACGGTTGCTGAATGGCAGCCTCTTGGCTCGAGCCTGATCCCTGTCAGTGCCACTCAGCCTGCCGGACCCATCGATGGAGATGTGTGTCGAAGGTCCGCGGAAAACGACCTCACGTGTTCGTCAGAGGGCCCCAGCAGAAGAATGCTGTGCGCTCACCAGCATCAGTTCCAAAAGTGAATTTTAATCTTCTGATTTTTGTCCATTTCCTTTATTGTCCTGGGTCCCCCCGCTGGACCCCTGCGCCGCCAGAATCCGCCAGCGATTAAGGCTCTCTCCGTGCAGATGCCGCCTTGATGCTAAGCCTTCCTGATGGTCTGATTTCCCCTCCTTCGGGACCTTTGCTTTGCTAGCGGGTGCACGAAAGCTGGTGTGTCAGAGCACCTGGGTTCCGCAGCGCGTGTCAGTGCGCCTGGGTTCCGCAGCGCGTGTCAGTGCG
>JAODKF010000030.1:1641780-1659019 GCA_026779585.1 Mormyrus proboscirostris | reverse complement strand
AACTGTATTCTTATATAACAAGGGAAAATCAACAAGCCAGTGATTTATTTAACAGGCAAAAAGTAAAGCTAATCCACATTACCAGAAATAAAGGACGGACGGAAAACCATTTTAGGAGTAAAACTGTTTTATGTCTGGACAGTGGTATTATACTGGGACTCCACAGAACGAACCCCAGTTTTCTTTTTCTCTATTCTCATATTGCAGAAACGTTTAGTCTCGTATGACATGAGGTAGACCATTTCACTAGTACGAATTCCGTCTCCCTTACTATATATTCCTTTAGCGTGGATGTTTTGCTAACAGCTTAAAGTGGAGAAAGAGGGCTGAAAGTTTCATCCTTCTCGTCATCAGACCCTGTTTACTCGCATCCTCATTCATTAGCTTCTACACCGAGCTTCCATAGAGGGAATAATGTCAACAGTGAGCGCCGATAATTATGCAGAAAGACCTACCGCTGGGGATTGACTTAAGCTGCGCTTTGTGTGCAATGAAAAGGTTAAAACATAACCAATGACACTCAAAACGTTATGAGATTCAACACGGCGACACTAATAAATAAAATTATTCACAGTATTTATGGAACACTTGTAAATAACAAAAATACTTACTGTTTTCTGAAGGTCCCTGAATCATGTTGAATTTGTGTATCTCTTTGGCATAGTATTCGGTCTCCGTGTTGTCCTGGCCGCAGCTCTGTTGCCGGTCCCTCCCCAGCTCTTCGAGCAGCTCTTTGGTGCTGTTATACAGCGCCAGTACGTTGAAAGGGACCTGGTTCGGACCCAGTGTTTGCGGTGGGCTGGTTAATCGGAGCTTGCTCAGAATCTGTCCCCGGATAGCCTCGACTCTTTTTTTCTTTATGTGGTCGATGTCCACAGTGGTGCAAGTGGAAAGCGACAGACTCATTGTCACGAAGTTCAAAAACAGGAAAAACAAAAGTGCTTTACTCAAATACATTGTTCAGTCGTTTGTTAAAGTAAACAAATTAAATAACTTATTCCCATCTAGTCTAAGTGACTCCCAATATCAGCAAACCGTGCGTTGACGAAATCGATATGTAATATTATTAAACTGTTTAATTGACGTTTATTAGTGATTTACGTAATCTTCCTTTCCTTCTCCTTCGCATTTAGCTACTCAATGAATACTTCTCCCAAGGAGATCCCATTTTTGCCAGTGATGATTTACAGTGGGCAGTCGATCAGAGGAATCCGGGTGAATATTACCAAAAATATTCCAAATCATATTTTAAAGCGTATCTTTATTACAGACGAAGCTTCATTAAGCCTTCCCCGGTGACTTTTCGTACTTCTCATCGATCGGGAACACCATAAGCATCTCTTTTCCGCAGCTCGCACGATCAGAAGTCGTCAGGTCTACCAAGGTACGGCATTGCGTCTCGATCGCGACTTTTCTTCCCTTTTTCACTATCCGCTGCTGATGTGGGCTTTTCAGATACGGTCCCCCTGTCTCTCTTGCCTCTCCCTCCGCGATCGCAACGAGTCTCGCACTTTTTCCCTTTCAGAGGATCATTTATACCGACTTTTCTCCGTGACGTTGCGGGGGAGGGGACTGCAGGTTATCGCATCTTCGAGTGTCGCCGGTCGCTCCCGTAAATTCCGATGGATGTAATTGCATTCGACAATCTAGTGCAAACAATATGCCCACGAGTTACTTTTATGGGCTTGTAGTCTTGATTGGATTTACAAGTTTCGGTCGATATGCCGTTTTCAGGACCCATATCAAGTCATCCTTTAGCACTTAAGTATTGCTTATAAAGTGACTTTGTTAAAAGTGGCTGACAGCCTATATAGACTTTTAATAATGTTATGATATTTCTGGTTATGAGAAGTCACTAGAAGTTACAGCATACATTCCGCAGTAAAACACAATGTCTAAGGCAAGAATTGAAAACGAATTAAAATTCATTTTAATTTAGCTTCTCCACTGAAAGTTATTAAAGTCTAAAAAGAATTCGGTTTGTCAGCTCCCTCTGGTGGAATTATACAGCAATTTAATCTTTTTTTACTTGAAATAAACCAGAACTTAATAAACGGACAGGTCCATCTTTTCCGTTTTTCTTTTTTATCGTTTTCTTCCCCTGAGTGTATTTTTTATGTTTACATACGTAATATCCCTGAGATATTTTGAATTGAACTATATTTTATATATGGTCAGAAAGCGTCGGACAAAACGCTTTTAATTTGAAATTACAGAAAGTGCCTTTTAAGGTAAATGTTTGGCAACTATCACTCCAGTCGATATCCAAAAAATAGCATTTATTATTCATTTTAAAACTCCTATGAGTAAAATGGAGGAAGACACCTCTCTGGAACATTTTGTATTGTACATTTTTGACGAATGGTTGTCTGTCACAGTTTCCTTTATACAAACTATCCACCTGATTAAATGTATGTAAACATTAAATTTTCGTTAAAATTGGCCATTTTAAAATAAAATTGTTTTTTATCCTCTCATTTCACCCAGTTGGATCTTGTGCGTTTTGTCTCCCAAATCAAGAGGCGACCCTTTCTTTTGCAAAGCGTTGGTCATGTATCACCCCCTTCCCAGTCCCACGCGCTCACATTCCGTTATTCCTCTGGTTTTTGTCACTCTCCCCCAGTGCCCATACATCAGCAGGAGGAAATCATTTCCACAGTTAAATGACTTGGTCAACAGGACACTTGCAGCAAAATATTTGTTCCCATTCACAATTGCTCATTCATTCAAATAGAATTGGATAAATGTCTTTTTAATGCTGATCATGCCACGCCTGCGCAGCGTTATCTTCAGTACCCTCTAGCCAATAATAGATTCCAGAAAAGGCGACTGGTTTGATGTATCTGGCCTCCACCTAGAGCACAAAGGAATGCATATATGACCCCGGCATGAAGTAACTCGCCATTCGTTACTTGTGTCGGGAGGTTTCACGTTGAACATTGCTATATAAGGCAGAGACGGAGGAGCTAAAATCAACATTCATAGTCCCGATGTCCTAGTAAACAATACAAGACCTTGAATCGCTGGCACCCAACCAACTATCCATTGACTAACAAAAATAAACTTTACGTTCCTAATGGATGCCATAACCACAAATGACCTCACTATTATATCTGTGCTTAGTTATGTGATTCCACAACATGCTAAACATCACTGCAACACTGTATTGTGTAGAGTTTTCTAATTGATTTCTAAGAAATTCCGCATTATACATTAGTTGCTGTAATTGTAGCCTACTTCTATTATTGACAACATTTTCCCCATTTGTCATTCTCATTTAATGACAAATGACATTACTGTAACCTCATACGTAAGCAAATTTTTAAGCGTTTATGACAACTAAGCCATTGCAAATTGAATAAATAAACGTAAAAGGCACAGTAAACCCATAAGCAGCAAAGAGATATAGGGGAACTATTAATCGCGAAGATGCTTTACATCAACATCAATTGACCAAGTAGTTTCCGCTTCCAAACACCATGGAAACCAGCAGCGCATCAAGTACCTGGATGGTCACCATGGGAACGGTTGCCGTACGACGCCGACAACGATCTCCAGGAAGTGGATTCACTGAGCATAAACACGGGAGTAAAAATGGACGATGGTCTGCAGCTTGGAGACAACGCTGTGAGAAAAACTGTGAGTCGGGGGGCATCTTTTAATAAATGCAAACATGATGTAGGTTATCGTACGACACAGAAGTAAAGACGATCACCATTAGATTTTCTTTAGTTCTCATCCTAGTTTTTCCCCTTTGACACTGTATGGTTAGCATTTTAGCTAATGTTAATTGACAAACGAAGGCAGACTGCGCCTAAATGTACCCCCGATTATGATGCATTCAGACTCTTTAAGTCTGTCAAGGACTATACTCATAAATTTTCTTGTTTCTGGAGTTAGAAAGTTTCACTATTAACAGAGATTTGGCCATTCGCTAGTCAGACCATTAGCAAACTAGCAGGCGGCTGGATGCAAACGGAAAGTAAGCTTATAGATCATTCGCCAAAGCATCTCTGTAAATTTTACAGTTTAAACGCCACAGAGTAAATTAACGCCCGCGATTTCGATTCAAACTGAACACCTTTTACTACCTTCTTTGCCCCGGTACGTAAATGTTACAAGCACATGTAAAATAAAACTGAAAAATGTCAGCTTCACTGCCCTGACTACTGCTGCACTGCAGGCTGCAAAATCGGGACGAAGGGCTCGGCAGCCCGCGGAGCCCCCGCCGCCAGACGAGCCGCGGAGCGTCGGGAAGACGGCCTCTTCTGCGCCGGCTGGGGAGGTAAGGTGGCCGGAGGGGCTTGCAGGGTGTCCCGGGCTCTGTACGGTGATTTTGGCTTTGCATCAAACATGCCTGCGTTGCTGGTTGACTCTCACGGAGGTATACGGATATCTTACGTATATTGTAGCGAACTGTAGGGTTGTGATAACTCTCACTTTCATGATGTGCATACAGCAGAGGTGGCAATTTCAGGTCCAGAAAGTAAAAATCCAGACCTTGATCTGCTTTCAACCAACCAGTTGAACATAAAGAATCACAGTCACAGAGTACTCAACTGGTTGGTTGAAACAAAATCTTGGTCTCGATTTGTTTAATGTAATGAATGGCGTAACATTATATCAAATGACTGCATCGACTGAAGTTGGAGATGGATACTGTGCTTTGTTATGCTTTTTTAAAAAACAATTTTCCTGCTGTTTTTTTTATTACAGATTCTCACTTGGTATCACAATTTATGTAGAACATAATGTTTATTTTCTGCAGCTCTCTCGGACAGCTGTGGTCTTTTGTATTTTGCAAGATGTTTACTAACCAAGTGTTACGGGATTTATAACGTGTCACCCGACCAGCCTCCAGATGCCACTTAAACGGCTTCCTGACATGTTCCGGTTGTGCTCCAGTGTGAATCCGGCTTTTTAGAGGCAGCTGAAATAATATTTATACACAATCTGGCCTGTCTTCATTTTCATTTTCACCTTCAGTGCAGCTGCAGTGCTTATCCTCATCTTCATTTCCGGTGAACTCAATCCATCTTAAGTACCTACATGTCAGCATCACGATTTCCCAATCCAAGAAAGATGGTCCTCTCTCTACCACAGTGTATCACTCACAGAGTGCCACCATTAATCCTTACTCAGTGTATGTTGCTAGGTGTCTGCCTGTAGATTTGGAAAGTTCCAGGTTCAGAAAGTAAAAAATCCAGACCAAGATTTTGTTTCAACCAACCAGTTGAACATAAAGAGTTGCAGTCACCAAGTACTAGCTGGTTGAAACAAAATCTTCGTCCGGATTTGAAATTTCTGGACCAGAACTTTCCACCTCTGACTGGTCTCGGTGGTCTAAGACCTGTTTGGCTATAGTGAGGTGAAACTGATTCATTGTTGATACACCACAGCAAAATGTAGCCTTTGTGACCCATGTGACAAAGCAGGGAGCAGCTAACTCGCCGGCCAGGGAGCAGAGCCTGGGGGCGGTACCTTGCTCAGGGTCCCTCAGTGGTACTTTGTTGGTCGAAGCTTCCCGATAAGGAGCAAACATCTCTGAGCATTAGGTCACCGCAGCCCTTCAAGAAGCTTTAGGTGATGGCTTGTGTTTCACTTCTTACATTATGTGACAATCATGCCGACTTGCTGCAGCTTTGTCACCATTGTTGGTTTCTGTAAACCAGGGTCTTTCTTGTCCAATATGGGGACAAATCAGTCAGAGTCTCGATCACGTCATCTCATGGACTCCACTCGCTTTCTGGCCTTTGCACCCAAGGTCCCGAGATCGCCTAAAGAATCCCAGAAAATAATCGCGGGCCTAATTTGTACAGAGTTAAATTAGAAACGACATCTATCTATCTGCTTTATTTCAAGTCGTTGGAATTTGGAGTATGGTGGCCTGAATTTGTCCCCTCGAGCGGCAGGCCGTGAGCAGCCCCGAGTCCCCCGAACAGGAATTCCAGCGATGTGTTTGCGGTAATCTTCCCAAATTAGGCCAACTTCCCTGTTGTAAAATTAGGATTCTCGTGACCCCGGTGACCCAAAGCACACGTGAGATGCATTCTTTGGGCCTCTTTCACTCTAGATGTTTTGTCCACAAACTTTTTTTTTTTTTTTTTTTTATATTTCCATCTTCCTCAAAATAACCCTCAATCAGCCCCATATTGGGCTTATTTTTCCAGTTTTAACTGGATTTGAGCTGAGGAAGAATGACTGTACTGAATGCTGCATGTTTGGTGAGGCTTCTGCGCTAATGAGGTAAATATGCCTGGCCATGTGAAATCTCAGTATCACTTAGCATGTGATAAGGGTGAGGGCTGAGATTGGGCAAAGAAAGGTGATGTGAGCCCAAAACCCCCCCACAAATCTGTAGGCCTGTTCCCCATCTTGTTTCCCTGTCCCTTTAATCAAAGCCAAAATGGCTATTATTTTGATCTCTCACCAGGTTTATTAAACCCAAATAACATCTAACCATCCTCCCATGACCATGTGTATTACACTTAGTCTTTAAGGGTTTAAAACTCCAGCTTTTGTTTTATGCCAGCAGTAAATGTACGTTTTTTAAGACTATGACGGTTTTGAATCTCTGCCTGATGCTGTAACATCAGGTGTTCAGTGATACAGGAGTTTGGTTTGTCTGGAAGGTATTTAATGGGGGCTTCTGTGTGTGGTTCTACAGCTCGTGGCAGTTTTGCTTTCACAAAAATGTTCTGAGGGCAGAATGAAAAACAATTGGTTCAGAGAGATAACCAGCCAGATTGAACAGGAGGAACTAGAACAGGAACTAGAGGAGACATCTGATTGGTTGGTCCTGCCGCCCCTATTTACTTAGCCTTAAACCAATCAGACTGCAGAGAAGGTGACTCTCTGAACCAGTCGTATTTCATTCTGCCTTCAGAACATTTCTGTGTAAGTAAAACTCCCATGAGCGTTTCTACATGGCGGCGAGTTTGCAAATAGGCCAGGTACCCTTTGTTATTTTGTAATAGAATTAGCAGCAGCTTGGTCTGGTGGGCAACCCACATAGTTCAGTTTCCATTGTTGTGCATTGAACACAGTCTCAGTCGTGTACAGAAAGTTCAGTCAATCCTCGGTAATAAACCCCTTTGTACGCGCCTGCCTTTGTACCCTCCCTTGACAATGGGGATTTGTGGAACCGCAGATCGATACTTAATTATTACTGGTGACCTGCCGCGGAGGGTGGTTCTGGCTACTTTCATACATCCCCACCACCCTCTAAGCGCACGGGTTCTCCCATGGGTCCAGTTGGTTTACCCTACCTCTGGCGTTGCTGCATAGATTTCCGTTCGCATTCAGTAAAAGCAGGATTTACCTAGATAAATGTCTTTGTATGATAAGTGGCCCCTTTTGTTGTCAATTTTGCCTCCCTCGTCCTTGTCAAAGTGCCATTTTTTTCCTTTAATTACATGAATTTACTTACCCATCCATCCCTAATCTCCTGCTTTGGCGCAAACACAAAACGAGGCCTGAACCTGATTTTATTTATGTTTTTTTGTAAACCCCCCTGTTCAATCGTATAAATCTGTCCGCCTCCGAGTCGCCGGGGAAAGATTATTGCCTCTTTCTTGTCGCGTGGTAGGAATTCCTCATCGGCGCCGTGTCCTTCGCAGACCCAGTTTGGTCAGCAGGCTTGTTGTGCTTGATGGATCCTCTCGCTCCGACCCGCCCGCCGCCTTTGTCGGTGCTCTCCTCTCCTCTCCTCTCCTCTTCCTTCATTCATGAGCTCCCCTCAGAACTTGGATCCCAGTCCGGCTAGGACCGGCCTACTATTTTCAGAATCGCAGAATGAACGGGAAATGGTTCAGAGCTATTTAAGGTCGTGCACCCTCCCCACCCCACCCCCCCCCGAATGGTTCTCCGTATCGTTCCCACACTCCCCTTAACAAGGGCTCACTTGGCGGTAGCCTCCTCTCTGGGCTTGGGGAGGATTTGGGAAAGGGGCTCTTGCTGCTTGGACGCGTAGTGACCCAGGACCTGTGTTGGGGGGGGGGGGGGGGTCATTAGCCGCTCCTGTAGCACCCGCTGTTGATGTGTGTCAGTCTGTCTAATGCTGATGTTGGCTTTACCTTACACTGACTGCCCCTCTTCTGCTCCTGGTCAGGGAGCCCCTCCAAAACCCCCCCGACGGCAGGGAGGATGGGCAGAGGAGACCCCCGGCACCGGCTCTGCAAAGTGAGTGTCCCTCTGCCTCCGTATCCCTGTCTCACCTTGGCCAATCAAAAGCCAAGGCTGAGACTGAATAGAAAGTGTTTCTAGTGATCTGGTGAATATTATTTGCACTGAAGAACATTTACTGGTGATTCTAAAGTTGATTTTTGTAGCTGCCCCCCTAGTGTCAGAGGAGAATGATGGTTGCTCCTGCTTGCGGACAGCTAGCCTTGGATAAAGGAGCTATTGAGTCTTATCTGCGTCTCCTGTGGAGGCTGCGGGCCTGGGGGGGGCCCTGAAGTTAAGTGGCCATGCAGCCGTAGAATGAAGTACACTGCTACCCTCCCCATGCCTGACAGCAGTATGGACTCTCCCTCTCAATGTGACCCCTCTCTCTCAATCATACCAGCCTTACCCCACTAATGCCGGCCGCGGTGATGTCGTGATCTGTCGATCTATCACTCCTAATTGACACTAAATGATCTGTCAGTTTATTGATGAACCTTCGGAGCTGCGATGTCACAGTATATTTTATCCTAACTTTTTTTCCCCGTCTCCCAACGGTTGTCCGCCACTTTGCTGTACATGGGTCTTAATCAGCGGGCCGTAATGTGGCCTTAAGTGCTCCTCCCCCTTGCCCGTGTCAAGGGCGGATAGGCCCCCAAAGAACTGTCCCCCCCCCCCCACAGCCACGTAAGTCGTGAGGCAGACTGTCTCTCCATCCCTCTCTCTGTGAAAGCCTGCCTAGTGCTGACAAAGCTCACGTCGGCCTCCATGTTGCCTGATAGACTTGCTAAGCCGTGTTGCTCACATTGTTCTTCTTCCATCCATCAAGCTGACCTCACGTTCTGTGGCTGGGGGACTTTAAAGGTGTGGGGTCCTCATATAGGTTTGTGGGTAGGTGGGGGGTAGGGTAGGTTGACCTGGAACATGGAGGTTTTAGTTTGGGTCTGGGTCTGTGACAGATTTGGTGGCTTTCTGGAGAGTCTTTAAATGTCTTTTTGTCCAGAAAACAAAGTATTAAAAAGATGAAAACTTTATTTCAGTTGCTGTTCTAAATATTAGAAAATCTAATATTTGTCTTAGGTTCTTATTTTAGTAATCTAAGCAAACTTAAAGTAAAACATTAATAGTTTGTAAATTGGCCTGGATGGCAACATGCCACGTATGAGTGTATATAGCAAAAAATGTGCAGAATGAAGTATGTCGGTTTTAAGGCTGGATTTTTCCGTTCTGAGAAATTATGTTTTTCTTGTGACCAGAAGGGGGTGCTCTTCAACCAGCATAACTGGCTCTGCCAGGCAAACTGCCAGAAATCATTTTCTTTGACTTTTATGAATTAACATGATAAGGTAACTGAGAGGTCAACATCTTTCTCTGTGTTGAAATAATGTGCATTTGTTAGCAAAATCTAACAAATATTGACTTCTGTATATGTGTAGATAGCATTGGTGAGATACTGCCTAATGTTATTCAGAAGAAAAAATATGATAATGAAAAAGCAGTTTGTATTTTTACCATTGAGATTGTGCATTTAATGTTTTTCTGAATTGAGGCCTGTCAGTTCACAAATAGCTTATTCCGTATCTCCATTGGGCAGGTAGGGGAGGAAAAGTGTCTGTTGGACCCTAGTGAGATCCCGTTTCTCACTGTGCATATTTGACCGTACTTGTTGCAAAACTCAAGAACAGAAGTACAGAACACAGTAAAAATTGCTGGATGTCATTCTTGACCCGCCCCGCCCGAAGTCCCTTGACTTTGCATACATTAGTTTCATCCTCATGAAACGAGACCATGATTCATTAGCTCTAAGTTTGTTTTTAGGAGGCAAGTTAGCAAGACCGATCTTAAGGAGACCGTGAGCATGCAAGTTAGCAAGAGCGCTCTTAAGGAGACCTCGAGTACGGCCTTTGCATTCTTGGTAGTGAGAAACGGCCACGGGGTGTTTGCCCATCTTGTTGGTGATACCTCTGGTGTTTGCAGGCCGTATCCCTATGGAGGGGGGATTAGCAGAGGCCCGTAGCTGCTGTGAGGGTAACATCTGTTTGTTGTTCTCTCTAGGTCTGGGAGACGACCCGCCACAGAGGAGCTGGAGGAGTGAGTGACTGTGTCTACCCCAGATTTGCTCTACATATTTTGTTTACTTAATTAAAGTTAAAATGAAAATGAAAAAGGGCACCGTTCATGCCCTCAGCTGATCTACTGTGTTGTTTGCAAAGTGGGGGGGGTTTCATAAGCCTGGTGTCCAGCTCCTTGGCCTGCTGCTGCCGGTATAGGGCATGCAGGACTCCTGTCCGGAGAGGCGGAGGCTGGGGGGTCAGTGGGACGTCACGGGGCTTCGGCCAGGCCTTTCGCGGTGCTGGTGGGAGCACTCGCCAAACAGCAGGCCCGCTTCCCATCAGCCCCATCTGCAGGCCCACTCAGGCCAGGATGGCTAACCCAAGCAGTCCACCCCCCCCACCTGAAGGTCGTTGCTGATTCAGTGTCTCATCCTCTTTGTTTCTGCAGCAGACGCCTGCGGCCGCAAACTCCTCAGGGATCCGATGATGAAGGAGGTAAGAGCACCCCCCCAGGGACACCCACCTTCTCTTCCTGTGTTGTTTAGACTGGACACCCCCCACCCCATTCACTTCTGGATGCCCCTAGAGTAGAGGGTTATCAAACGCCCTCCCCCACACTACACAGGGAAGCAGTACACAGGCATGTTAACCCACATTTTGTTGTAAGTGGGGGGCTTCTATAGCAGCTTCTACAATCGAGGTAACTGGGAAAACTGGAAACGACTGCAGAACTCCAGTTTGTGCTTGACGGGTAACTTGGCCCTGTCAAAATGTCATGTGTGCAGTGTAGTTGGCGGCCAGCAGGGCGGTGCTGGAGGGGCCTTCCTAGCAATGGAAGGAATCTTGGGTTGCTTTGTTGGACAAAAAGTTTCAGCTGGAGCGCTTTAAATGAAAGTTAACAAGATAAATGAATAACTAAAAACAAATAAATAGGCAGAATGACATTTCATAAACCAAATAAAACTTTATAAACAGCTGCTTCTGCCTACGCTTTGCTTTGCGGATGCTGGTGCATGTCACAGACAGGCTGCCATCAGGGCACCCCCCCCAGGGTCCATCTGTAAGTATTACAGTGTGGAGAAGCTCCTTCTGCCTGTGGCAGGGTGGTCTGCTGCCCACATTTATGGCCCACTGCTCCCCCTGGAGTGGCTTCCCTAGCATATACACTCACAGCATCTAGATCTACATCTGTCAGGGCCGCCTGTCGTCATGGAGATTGTTGCCTCCTCTCTGCTTTCTCCACCCCTTCCGTTTCGGTTGATAAGACGGTGTCCCTCTGGCAAAATAAGGATTTTAGGGAGCCACCCTATACTATTGGGACTACCGCTAGAACACAACATGACCTGACATCAGAAGGTTGTTGTATCGACTCCCTGGGTATAGCTGTACTGTTTTATTCTTAAATGGACTCATTTTTGGGTGTATGGCCTGGTGGGTTAGGGATCCATGGCCAGCTGAGTAATGGTATCGCTTTTGGGCCCTTGAGCAAGGCCCTTAACCCCAAATACTCTGCGTGCTGGATGATCGCTGACGCTGCTCTCTGGCCCCAAGCTTTCCTCGCTTGTATGTCACTAAATAAATAAATGTAAATGTTCTCTGTGATGGGTTCACAGGGCAGTAAGTGGCCTCCGTTTTGCTCGTCTTGCTATTCGCTGCAAACTGAAGTGAACTCATCACCTATGGCTTTGCTGTTTGATGTGAATTTGCCCCCTAGTCAAAGAAAGTCCCGGGCTTTTTTCGGGTATTGTCGACCCTCACTCAACCCAAATCGATCACTCAAAGTCCACTTGTGAGTTTGTGGGTAGCCAATCTGCCCCCCCAGCCCCCCGGTCCAATGAGGAAGGACTCAGCTCAGGCCTGAGGCATTAATGTCACGCTCCTACAGACTTGGGACGGTGGGGGTGGGGGGGGGTGGGTGTTTGACGCTGGGGCTTTTTTATGTCACCGCGCTAAGACCATTAAATTTGATGGGGGGTCTGGGGGGACGGTTTCTGCTGAAGCAGTGCTTTTGTAAATGAGAGGACGGAGCGTCCCCCAGGTCTCATGCATATGAAAGAGCCGCACCCGCATTTATTTGGATATCAGAAGTGCAGATGCATCTTGTCAGCAGCTAAACGAGGCTAGAGTCTTAAATTTAGCTTAATTAAAAAAACAAGGGGGGTGGCGCGGGGGGAAGCTTGTCAGTTGTCGGGACGGATAATGATTATCGGCTCTGGTTTGACCGTCTCCGTCTCTTTTGTTGTCTTTTTTAAAGGCCGTTAGCCTTGCCGTGCTAAAATAAGATGTTTGTAGAGGCTTCTGGCCATGTTGCTAGCCTAGCTGGCTAACAGGGCCAGCCGGTGCGGTCCGCCGGGGCTCCCCGGGCCGGGCCCGACCGCGGCATTACGGTGGCACGGGGCTCACACGCTCCTTTGTCTTCTCTTAAGTGCTCTTTTTAGTGGAAGTGGGGTTTTGGGGGATTTTAAGGAAATAAATGTTTTTTGGAATAAAATGAAAGCCCCCCCCCTCCCCCGGTCACCCCAACATTCAAACACCTCAGAGTTTCCATCTCCAGACATTTTAAAACAAAGAAAAGATTAAAGGCAGATTGCGCAGGGTCAGCTGGGATGTCTCAGTTTCCGGGCAGCCACTCCGTGTCCCCCCCCCCTCACAAGTATTTGGCCAGCTTACAAGGAGGCGCACTGCTTGTCCCTTCTTTCGGAGTCTAGACAGGAAGCGGACCGGTGCCAGACCGGGGATTTCA
Organism: Mormyrus proboscirostris; assembly: GCA_026779585.1. Classification (NCBI taxonomy): domain Eukaryota; kingdom Metazoa; phylum Chordata; class Actinopteri; order Osteoglossiformes; family Mormyridae; genus Mormyrus; species Mormyrus proboscirostris. The sequence goes on along the minus strand of JAODKF010000030.1, from coordinate 1,646,059 downwards.
GCCTCACACCCTTGAGATGCGGAGCGTGAGCCCACACCCTCCCGGCTATAGCCCCTACGCCGTCATTATTTATTTATTTACCGTCTCGCCGCAGAAAAAAACCCGCGGCTGGATTCCGGAAATAGCGCCGGCACTGGAGCCCACAGCCTCGCCGCCTGCCATCACCGGGAATGAATTAGAGATTTTCCCCTTTTTCCCTTTTGCTGGTATTTCTTCCCACCCCCCTGTTTTCTCCCCCTCTGGATAGACGGTCTGCAGGCCACGTGCTGGGAGAGTTCGCCCCGTCCTTCTTGGGAGCGCCGCCATCGCTTGTCCTGTTGCGTTTTGCCAATTAAAGCGGGTCCCTACTGTTCGAGCAGCGGGCTGGCTGCTCCCGGCCTCACCGCCCCTGCCAGGCCTCGCCGTGACTTCCGACCCCACACAGATGGGCCCGCGCTCCAGCCACTGTGCCCGCCGCCTGCCCGCTCGCCCGCCGCCCCGGCCGTAGTGGCAGAGCGGACGCGGAGGTCGGCCGCGCCGAGCACTGACGGACGGAGGAGGGAGATGGGGGGGCAGACGCGGGCCTCTGACAGGGCCCAAATGCTGGGGAGGTGGGGGGTGCTTTCCGGGGAGCCCCTGGCCCGCACCCCGCTCGCAGCGGGAGGAGCTGCCGGCCCGGACTCCTGAATATTCATGGCCGCCTGGCCAGTGTGACAGGGCAGCTCCGAGGAGGACGTGGGAGGGGGGGCGAGATGGAGGATCAGATGCTAATTCATACACAAAAAGCCGCCATATGATCCCGCCCGCGCCTCTCAGATGTGGACACTTCTGCTGTAATGTGACTGTCCGTCAGAGGTGCTTTCCGGAAAGTTCTCAGAGGAAGTCAGCTTAGATGATAATCTCCCATTACGACGCCGTGGCTCGTTACTGCTGTCCTCTTGACCCCGTGTGGTTAAACGCCATTGAGTTTGACGTCGTGTTGACGTTTTTTGGGAACAGCCAGTTGTTGAGGGGTCTGTCTCTGGTTTTAGACATTCCTGTGATCCCGGACCTGGAGGAGGTGCAGGAGGAAGACCTCACCATGCAAGTGGCCGCCCCGCCCAGGTACCTCGCTTGCGGGGCATTCTGTTCGCTTGGTACCATACCTGTGGACCTCTCTTACGGGCTGGTGTTTGGCCACCCCGCTGGGCTCCTGTGACCTTTCACCTAGCATGATGGCGCCTCCGTTGCGATTGTGACCCTCGTGAAGCACACGGGACTGTAATCGGGCTTATCAGTCAGCTAACCCAATGAATCATCGGCTGTTTCGATTCCGACCGAAAGCAGATGAGGTATAAGTTAACAATACCAGACTCAAGGATAACCACTAGTATTGCTGGCCTAGGTGGTAGCAGTGGGCCCAGGCGGCCAGCGGTCTGTCTTGGCCGGCTCGTCCTGGGTGGGGGTCAGCTTGCCGGCAGTGACTTTCAGCATTACTTTGCCTTCCGCTAAGGTGCTGTATCAAAGTCTTACGCAGGAATTACAGTAATGGATGATTTAGCCTTGGGCCCCGTCCCTCGGGCTCCAGGGGCCCCGTGATTTACGGGCCAGCGAGAGGCATGTCGCCCCGTGTCTGTATTGGAGACACTGGCGGAGGTCATTAAGCGAAACCCCACACTGGCGATGTAAGATGGCATCCACGTGGGGCTCTCTGCGTGGGCACCGTAGCGTGTAATGCCCGGTAAGTGGGACTGGCGTGTTATTATTACTGGTGTTGCCATTATTGCACATGGAGATGCTGTTATCGTTTCTGGCCATTGGAGAACCGCGCTTCTGACATTTATATTAGAGATCTGTATTCCCAGCTGTTTCGCCAGCCGGCCGTGGAGTGAGACATTCTCTTTCCGGACAGCGGAACGCAGGCGCTGTCTTGTCCACCGAGGGATGATCTTATCCCGCTGTCGACTGGGAAACGCATCTCACTCACACTGTACTCTGGCTGATGCACATGGGAGTGCATCCTCTGCCTTTCTCCTTCTCTTTCTCTCTCTCTCTCACTCTCTATTTCACGCCCAGTGTCCAGGTGAACCGAGTTCTGACCTACAGGGACCTGGACAACGAGCTGATGAAGTTCTCGGCCTTTCAGACGCTGGTAAGACCGGTTCCTCGGACGCACCCCCCATCTGCCCCCCTGCTTCTGGCGCCTTTTATTCTGCTGCCATCTTCAGACTGGACTCAGAGGGTAGATCTCAAACTGGGCACGGCTGCCCGTCTGACAGGCTTTCAAAGGGTCTCTGATGTGACCTCACTGCTGCACGGTGGAGAATAAGCAGCAGGAGTAATATGCAGCACCTGTCTTTGTGTTTCCTCTTTCTATACGTGCCTCACACAACAGGGCCTTGTTTGCGTTTTTAACTGCAAATGTGGGCTTGTCTTTGTTCAGCTATTTGTTGTTTCTCTCTGTACAGCTGTACAATTCTTGGCCTTGTTCTGCATGAGCTGTGTCTAAATGTGGAACAGTGTGATTGATAGTTTTAATGATATTTCACTTTTTTCCACCCTAGGATGGTGAGATTGACTTGAAGCTGCTCACAAAAGTTCTTGCACCTGAGCAGGAGGTCAGGGAGGTGAGTTTTACCCCCCCACCCTCTCACCCCCAAAGCAAGGTGTTTAAATATAGTGGTCATACTGGGCAGGGGGTGCAACCAGCTGTTTCAGGGGCAACAGGGTAAGAAGAGGTGGAGGGCTGGGGGGCTGGTGGTGCATCCCTCCGGTAATTAAGATTTATGAAGCATGGATTAACGCACCTCTCCACCCCTCCTTCTCCTGCCCCCCCAGGAGGATGTGGGCTGGGACTGGGATCATCTGTTTACAGAGGTGTCCTCAGAGCTGCTGACGGAATGGGATCAAGGAGAGAAGGAGGATCAGCTCCCGCTGGCGGGGGTTTGACAGTCCAGCCCGATCCAGGCTGAGCCGGCGGCCTGCAAACCGCCACACTTTGGGTTGTTGTCACCTCTCGAGTTTGCCACTAGGGGGTGCTGCTGCCTCTGCGTTAGTACACAAAGCAACCACTTTCTCGAACATCATTTGTCATTTCTGTAACATAAACGGTATGTGGTAAATATTCAACATTTTAATAATAAAATAGCTTTTTTAATACTTTCATGTTATTGACTCATTGACTTTGGAGTGTCAGGATCCATCAGATGCATTTTGGGAGGGAGTTGAAGTTTAAGTTTCGATTGGTGTGGATTAGGCGAATTCGCGGGATATGGTCCTTGGGAGATGCGCTGACGAAGGAATAAAGTGCTGTTTCAGGCCCTCGAACGGATTTCAAGGTTAATAATCGGCTCAGCCGAAATCCAGTTAACGGAGCTACAATTAGCTACAGACATCACAGTGCACCTTATCAGTATTGACCATGGCATTGACTTTACCTGCTGCTGGGTCTGTAACAGCGCTCAGCTGCCCGCCATGATCCCAAAACGCTGCCGATAGATTCGCTATTGACGCCTCTGAGCTTAAGTTGCCGGATTCAGCTTGCCTGTACTGACCGCCACCCACGCCGCCGCTGCAGCCTCCCGCCGTTTGGAGTTCATCAGATTGTTGCGTTCCAGACCCTTCTGTGTAATTGCTTAGGGGGTCGTGGCTCCAGAGTGACGGGCGACGGATGGATGGATGGATGGATGGATGGATGGATGGATGGTGCTTTCCCAGCTGGGGGGCTCGTAAGCATGTAAGTCCCTCTAGCTTTGGCACAGGTAGGCAAAATTCAGCCCTCCTGATTTTTGCCTGTTAAGCCCCCACAAGACACCTGTGGTTCTCTCCTCCAGGGTGACGGGGTGTGCTGGGATCAGCTCTATGTTAATATTTTGCTGTTAATATTTTACATGGTAATATAGTTACAAAGCAGGCCTCTGTAATGACTTTATGGGTATAATAGTAATAAGTCTGCTTATGGTGTGAGCAGTAATGATTGGTGAGCTGTGATCCTTGGAGTTTTCCCCGCAGGTCGGCCATGTGTCAGCTGACAGGGCGCCTGTCTCTGCGTGCCGCCCGCCTGGACGGCTCAGACCCCCAACCTCCTGCTGGGCGCCAAGCACCCCGTGGGCTCTCAACCGCGGTGTTCAGGGGCGTGGCCGCGGGCGTCGAAAGAGGAGCTTCACGTGAACGTCTCCTAAGTGACGTGGCGCCCCCCGGAGGCGGCTTTGGGACACGCGTGTCCACTGGTTCAAAGTAGGAAGTTGTGCCCAGAGCAGCTGAGAACCTCACGCGGGGGGGGGGGGGGGGGGGGGGGGGGGGGGGGGGGGGGGGGGGGGGG
>JAODKF010000030.1:1624192-1635691 GCA_026779585.1 Mormyrus proboscirostris | reverse complement strand
GGGGGTTGGCGACAGGGGTATCCTTCCGTAAGTGACGTTGTTTGCCATCGTTCAGAGGGTTTGTGGAAGTTAGCCGATTGTCACCACGACCAAACGGGCAGACAACAACAACGATGCCTTTGCATTTTACAGCTCCCCCCCCCCCCCTCCACCACCCTAACCCACCACAATCCAGACAGTGAAGGGGAGATGGGAAGGGAGGGGGGTATTACCAGTGTCCCCAGCGAGCTGCCCCCCTTGAGCGGGGCAACTTATGTCATCGCTACACTCTTATCAGCTACCGCGGAAGCAGCTGCCAGGCTGTCGCCGTGGCGATCCGGCACACCGGTTCGCTGCAAGCCACACGTCTGCATGCACGCAGGAGGGGGAGGACGATTTGGCGGCCGCGTCCCGACTTGCTGCAAGCGGACCGGCTCGGAAATTATATTGGGCGCGAGAACGAAGGAGAAAAGGTGGAATGAAAACGCCTGCTCACTAACCTGTCTGTATCAGATCCCCGTACCGCATCTCCAGTCATCTGCAGCGTCCCTCAGAGTCAGTTCTCTGGCAACCCATCGTCCGGGGTCGTAATCGGCGGGCAAGATTCCCATCAATCAGGAGGCACTCGCTGATAGAGCGTATGTTAGGAGACCTACTGATGTAAGCTAGTCACCAGAGAAAATACCCAGTCGTGACGCATATCCAGGAACGAAAATAGCAGTAGGGCCCCTAGAGGGATTATACAACAGACTACATTTAGAGGCACTTCCAGCGGCCCGAATCAGGCAGCGCTCACGTCGGCAGCTACTCGGGGTTTCCAGAGGAAGTTTACATTTTTTTTTTCCCCTGAGCAGACATAATCACAGACAGAGGGATCGGGAGAGGGGCAACTGTCCGCCAGCGGGGTCCCCAACACGGCCAAGCTCCCAAGATGCTCTGGGAGACCCGACGGAAGAACGGATGAACGCCTCACCGCACTCCTTCTGGGAATTGGCTATGAATCGCCAGGAAGTAAAACAGTAAAACAGACACCCCTCCATCCCTGGCATACACACTCCCACCAAGCCCCCCTATTAAACCTATTAAAAGTTGTGACCATTCCAAAAAATTCTAATCCTTGCTCTGCACAAAAGCCAACTGATTTGCGACCTTGAAAGACCGGAGCTACATTTTCAGCGAATTCAGCCCAAGAAGGCCAGCTGCTGAGAGGGGGGGTCCCGTAGACATCCCCAATTCAGAGCGTGTCCAAGAGCGATCCAGCATAGCTATCTAAAACCAAGCGCTACTGTACAACCCATGCCTGGGACCAAAATCCAGTGCCTGTCTAGCTAAAACGGGAACTCCTCCAAAACGCAGTGGGCAGACCAATATAAAAAGGAGAACGAAGATAACGACAGGTCGTCTTGATGGGATGAGACCACTGTGAGCTCGTTCGTTTGTGTCACGAATGAATGAAAGCCAGCGCAGGCGCTTTTGATAAATGACCACCTCTATATTTAGACCCTGGTTAACTTTGCCCTTACCGCAGAAATCCAATTTACACAACTAAAAATACCCTGACCTCTCTCAACCTCGGGTTCCCGATCGACAACGGTAACCTGTGACGGGTTCTCCGACAGAGAAACCCACGAGAGAGTCAAGAGAGTGTGCTCTGTGTGTCTCCCCGCCAGGCAGCCCCTTGGAAAACTCCACGGTCGACGCGTCTTATCGACGGAGAGCGTGTGCCATTAAAGGTAAACACATCTATCAGCAAGCCTCCGAGGGGCGTGTTCACCACACGGTCAATTATTCATGGAGTTTGTGTGGCTAAGGTGTGTCCTCGACGTGGTGGAGAAAACAGACTGGCAGAAAGATATCACAGTAATAAAAACCCATATTACTGCTAAAGACAGAAAGTGAAATCCAGCCAAAAAAAAAATTCTGACATACATTTTGGAGTCTGACTTCAGCTCCTACGGTAATCTTTACGGAGATGGGTAAGACTCATTCTGGCCAGGACGGATATCAGAGCCAAAGATGGCCACGAGGATTTTATCTGGGATATGCAGCAAACAGACAAGAATGAGAGAAAAAACAACGGAGAGGCTTTCGGGAAACAGCAGGAAACAAAGTCGGTGGTAATTTTGCACAGGTCACCTGACTTTGGCCCTCCGTCCCAGAGTGAGGAGGGCCGTGCCGACCGCCTCGGAACACGCCAGAAGGTTGCAGCGGGCCTGTGTCCCCAGCCGGGAGCCATTTGCGGCGCCCAAGCTGAGCGAGACGGTCAGACACTCACAGATGCGAGGATGGGCAGATGTGCTCGACATCAAGCCGATCCAGCGGAGCGTGGATGAAACACAGCGCCGGGATGAAAGCATCTGCTAGGCAAATGAGCGCTGTGAAGGAATGTGGAAAAAGGAGTGATAACTGGGGTGTAGGGAGGGGGGGGGCATGGCTGCCAGTTAAGCTACACTCCATGCCAGTTAATCAGGAGGCCACTGGCATGAGTGTCCAGCCTCCCTCCCTCCGTGCCAGCGCCCCCTTCCCGGCGTGGTTAAAGATCAGGTGTTGCTGTGGCAACGTCGTCTGTGGTCCGACAAGCCACACCATAAACTTTTAACAATGACAGGGGTGTAGAGTCAGATCCGGGAGGTGGCTTGACTTCGCTGGCGGGTGACTGCACTCCAGCACTCCAACGGCATATATTTTGCCTATATATGCGCCATGTCTGCTTTCTTACCAGGGGAAGAACAAAATGATTAATCATATCATTACATTATAACACCAGTCTAACATACTCAGCTTTATGATCAAGGCCAAGACTTTTACCTATTTATGCACCTCAAGATGTTTGTTAAAGTGGGTATTTTGTTGTACTTTGCAATGTTTTCTTAGTACTTGGCCTTTACTGATTTCTCTTATTTACTGCTGACTCTAAGAGCTTCACGCAAAAAAACCTTTGTACCTGTACTGTCTGTGTGTGTATAAAAGGTATATAAATCTCTTGAATCTTGATTGAACGGTTCAATTAGACATTTACCTGCTATGGTTTGAGAGGAACCTCTGGGGTAAGATGTTGTCCATGGTCTCGTTGAGGCTCATAGATTGTGTGCATGTTCCTCTTAAAATCCCAACTCCACACTCTCTACACTTGTGCAAGACTTCATGAAATGGCCTCATCCGCAACGTGTGAAGCTGTATGTGTCCTTGAGCAGATCTGTCCGATTTCTTTGACCGTCTGTCCCACGCAGGGTGGGGTTTTGAGCCCAGAGTCTGTCCCAGGAAGCTCAGGGCTAATGATTCCGCAGGGAGAGGGCTGGTCCACCGCAGGCCACAAACACCCACATTAGAGACATGGATACCCACATCTTTGAATCTGTAGCTTCATGATTTACTCTCTAATCCTTTATGATTTACTTGAAGTCAGAAACGTTTAATCGTCTGCTTCATCAGGAGTCCCGTTGTTGTAACGTGTTTCTGTGATGTGCCTAATGGGCACCGTAAGGCCATCTTCTCGCAACTCAGCACAACTCCCATGATGCTTCACTAAAATAACCCAGAAAATCCGTTTTTCTCCCACCGTCACAAGGTCACACATGCCTGTCCCTGCCCAGTCCTCTGTGGACTACTGGCTGACGGCGGGCAATAATTAAAACGTTTACAGCCACCAGAGCAAAGGCGAACCCGGCAAAACAAGTTTTACTGTGAACTGATGATGGGTGATGTGACTGCCTGTGTGTGTGTCTGTGTGTGTGTGTGTCTGTGTGCGTGTATTTTGTTTATATTACATTGTGGGGACAATTTTTCAGATCCCCACAAAGATCTGTCAATGCAATCAAAAAACGTAATATGTCAGAAGTCTCGTATTTTGTTTGGTTACTTATGGTTAAGGTTAGGGATGGGTAGGGGTTAAGGGTGTTGTGATTGGCATTAGAGTTTTCCCCATAGAAATGAATGGACGTCACCATTTAGATAGGTATACCAATTTGTGTGTGTGTGTGTGTGTGTGTGTGTGTTTGTGTAATTTGTGTAACCGCGCGTAAGCACCTGCGAATGGGCTGCTCCGGGCTCCACAGCGCCGCAGCGAGGTCAGGCCCTGGCGACAGCACCCTGGGACAGACAGACGCTGACAGACGGCGTCGAGCTCGGCCCTCGCAGCGGGGCTGTCACGGCATGTCACGGAACACGGCTCGGCTCGGACCCCCCGCCCGGCCGCCGCTCACTGACTCATCACGGCCAACTGGCCGCTGAGCTGTTTGTAAGTCTGACTGCTAGGAGGTTTGATCAGCGGTCGAGGCGTGTGATTCCTTAAAAAGGTAGCGGATTCAATATGAATATGTAAATCTGAACCCTACTCACCCTGCTGCATTTAAAATCGCTAATGAACAGACTGCTGAGCACCTGGCTGAACACAGCCCCGTCCGCGCCAGCTGCTTTGAAGTACATTTCATTCAATGCGCTTACGACTAGACGGTAGGGAGAAAAAGTAAATTGGAACAAAATATATTTATATAAAATACATTATTTTATTTTAAATCTAATATGATTGCTATCATTTTCTATAATATTTTACTGGGAAACGAGGTCTGTAAAAGAGAAGCGAATTTACTGGAATTCGCAGATGAGGAATCTGGTGTAGTTAACTTAATGTCGGCGTCTGTGCTGTTGAGCGTCGGGTCGCTAGGGGGCAGTGTTTCTCTTCACTGCCGACGACTCGCGGTCGCCGGTGCGCTAAACAGTCTGAGGTTTATTTGATCGCTTTTTCTTTTCCAAATAAGCTTGTGGTTTGGGCTGGTTTGTAGGTGATTTTTTATTTAATGTTCATTCTCCTCTATTTTCGTTATTTTGTAACTGTCCCGAAACATATTTTGAATTATACAGTGCAACATTAAAAATGAATTTACGTAAACTTTTTGGGAGTTTTTTTTTTCGTTTTATTTTTACGTGAAACCGACGTTGAAGTTAAATGCTTTTTCAGAAAATAAACGCAGGTAGTTATGAATGAAATATGTACCCAAATTATCTAGGTATTCGTCTTCATAATATGTATTGCATGATTTATAATCCGAAGTAAATGTTTTAGTGTTTGTTCCTATTAACATTTAATTAAGCTGTATTTCATTCGATGCATAAATTGGCTAATCATGACATAAAATGTGGAGTATAATATATTTATTAATTAAAAAAAAAAAAAAAGATTCGCGGATTTAATGTTTGAGAAGGGGGGGATAACCTGGTTATTTGAGCGGTCAAGTCAAAGCACGTAATTTGTTAAATGTGTTATTTAAATAAATACAAACAATATACTCCGGAAAATTAGGTTTCCGTATACGAGACGAATATTGAGATCATATAGACTGCATTTACAAGCAGGAACATTATGAATAGGAATAATTGCGTTAGTTTCAGTCGGGTGGACTTTGTGGATTTTAAATGCCCAGCTTTCTTCTCTTTTCTTGTAACTTTCCGAGTGCGTGCTATTCAGCCTCTGCGTTATATATTTAAAGTTCCCTTTCGGGGTATTTGTCTCAGCCAAAGCGGGCACAACACGGCTCCCCAAAGCTTTGCGGAACTAATTGTAAATGCACCCTACATCTTACGAGTGCCTCGCCACAGAAATTTGAAGTGGGCCCCCGCATAAATGGGATTAATTCCCAAAGACTGTCCTTTGCTCTTCCTCCAGTAATTTCATTTGCAGGGTCCACAAAATGAATAGCAAAGCAGGCGGCGATGGGGAACGTAGAGGGATGGTGGTGGTGGCGGCGGCGGTGGGGGGGGGGGGGCGCTTGGGAGGGGCTGGATATGTCTGTCTCACAGCCTTCAGGTTATGTTACTTTGATAATGTCACTGGCGAAAGAGCTGCACTGTCCGTGGTCCGGACACTGGGAATCCAATTTATCTGCCCTACTCACGTGTGGGAATCTCGTATTTTTGGGCTCAGCCACCCACCCCCCCATGTCCTACTGTATCTTCAGAAAGAGTGGGTTGGAATGGGATGTGATGTTTATACAGTCACCCCTCCTCCACAAATAGCTTGAAGTGCAGAGAAGGTAGAACTTGGGGCAAACATACATCGTTCTCCTCCACTGCAGACAGTTTGCTTTAAAGTTAAGTCCGCTATTATGTATCACTGTAGCTTATGTTGCCATGGTATCTGGCGTAAAACGCTCCTTTTGGGATGATGTCTTAATTGTTATTATTGACAAAAGACTGCTTGAATTGAATGGAGTCTCTTCCCAATATGCATCAAACTCTTTTTAAATGATGTCATTGCCTGAGGATAGTTTGTAACTCACGGCAAACCCTTTGCTGAGCAGAATCAGCCACTTCAATTAATTTCATAAAAGAATCTTTACTTCTGGCATGAGTAGGTCATGCCTGTTGGGAATGAACAGGAGTAACTGTATTTTAATACCTCTTTATATCTGTTATTAAATAATATTATAATAACAGCACTGTACCTTTTTTACATTTTGTTATGAACTTTCAAAGTTAAATACCAGTGGTTAAATACCAGCGTGTGACAGATGGGGGGGCCTGACCGTTAACGGTTAACAGGTTTAGCGGGTTAGGCGGGTGCAGGTAACCATCCCCCGTACCGTCAGCCACGGCGCCCGGCAACAAGGACGGAAACGAAGACGCGCTCCTAAGCGATGCTCGGAAAAGCCGCTGCCGTTCACCGGCGTCTTTAAACTTCTAATTCGCATTTTGAGATTCAAGACAAAAAAGGCGGGAGGAGAAGAAGGGAAGGCGGACGACTCCACTGGGGAAGATCGGGAAGAGCATCTAAAGCGGAACATTTTTCAAACTTCCAACAAAGAGAAATGAGAGAGGGGGAGAGAAATGAGGGGGAGTGTCACTCCGCGGGGCCCGGCGGCACTCCTGAGAGGGGGGGGGCGTCCTGTAACGGTGGGGGGATGCAGCAGCCAGCAGCAAATGGAGGGGAATCAGCCTTAGAACAAAGAGCACGTGCAGTGATGCCAGGACACATGGGCGTCTTGACCGTGCCTGATGTTTCTGTCCGCATTCTTTGCTTTTTCCTTTATTTGTTTGTATTTATTTCCCGCTCCTCCCCCCCCCCCCGCCCTTCCCAGCCCTGTGTTGCCTGTACAGGCTCGCGCTCCTCACCTGGTCGGCCCCCCAACTGGTCTTGATTTAATTAAAAGGAAAGAGGGCGCATCAATTTCTCCGCCGTTGCCGGGAGATGACAGTACACAAATTGAAAGTGAGGCACGCGCTGGGGCTGGGAGGGGGCCAGTCCATCATTAACATGGAGCACGATTCTGTGTGCCATGTAACAAGATTAGAAACGTTATTATCGTCCCGCCCTCAGACATAAAGCTCCTGTCACTGAGTGAAAAGACGTCTCCGGGAGTGTGCCGCGGCTGAGCGTGGCGGGCCTGCCGAGCAAGCGGCGCTTACGCGGGAATAGCCCTGCTTTGACACTGCCATGCTGTTTTGGTTCCCGATATCTGTGTAAAGTAAATGTAAAAAAGATGTCTTTTTGATGAATGGTTTGTCAAGAGATTCAGACCTAAGAACGCCAGTGAAACTACACTCATAACTGTGCCATATTTGTATTTAATGTATTGTATTTATATTTATCGTATTTGTGTTAATCATATTTGTATTTATTTTATTTGTGTCGTACTTGTATTTATTGTATTTGTATTTATTGTATTTATATTATATTTTTATTTGTCATGCTGGCTGCTGTAACATTACAGGCATTAACGCAGTATCTGCCTACCTATAGAGATTGATATTTTTGCTGAAGGCATTTCTGTTGTACCTTTGTATCTGGTGCCCGACCTCCAGCGGAGCTGTGCAGGTAGCGGCTGTTGCTATCGGCCAGGCTCCGTACAAGCGGCCCTCTATCTCAGTACAAGGCACAACAGCATGTGGCTGTAGATGGCGGCCGTGGATTAGGGAGGCGGGGGCCGCTTGTCGATGCGATCGCAGCCCCCCCCCCACAGAGGGGGACTCTCCATTTCAGAAATGAAGCTCTTCTCTTCTTTTTTTCCATCCCCGGGAGCCCGCAGATCTGGGATCAGCACATCGCTGAGCCCTGAGCTTCAGAGAAGGTCCCGCCTGTCTGCAGGGGCTGCTTTCTGAACCGCCCGCCACGTGTGCCGTGTTGTCAGCCCCACGGAAGGAATGGAGGTGCAGCGGACGTGTTTGTGCCCCTCCCCGCCCACCCCCCTCTAGTCGGCCGCGTATGACAGAGGCCGTCATGCAGAATGATGCGGAACTGGGGAGTGTAGGAGGCTTGGGAACGCCGAAGGTCACAGGAAGGTCACAGGAAGGTCACAGGACGTCTCGTGATCATGACGGGATATTAAAGCAGGAAGTGAGCAGGATGGTTTACCTGCTCAGGGGGGCAGCATCACCCAGGGTTGCCGTAAAGATCGCTGGCATTTACGTTGAAAATCGTCACACACCGGCCTGCAGACGTGGCCGGGGAGCACAAGAGGGGACGCTGCTGCTCACATCCTGGTAAAAAGTGAGTGGGGTGGGGGCTCGGCCTATAACATGGGGCGGCACAGGGGGCTCGATCCCCCATGAGCCCCCTCATCCCACCACAGGGAAACTCTTCCCAGGGTGTTTATTAATCAAGTATGGGGGTTGTGGGGGGATATAAAAGGTTGCAATGTATTAGAGAAGATGAGATCAGTGTCCCCCACTCCCCCACTGACAGGTGACTGACACTGTGTTCGACAGACCCTGGGAAAGGGGGCATGCAACTTTCAATCTCATTTACTGTAAAAAAAAAAAAAAAAACTGCGACAGACTTTGAGCGCAGTGACGTTTAAGATCCCGCGTGGCGTCAGGAAACACGAGTTCTGCATGTTGCAGTTGTTCAGCAGCGTCGATCTGCACCTCAGAGAGGACGTCTATCGCTCTCCGCTTCCAGCATCGCTGAGTGGCCAAAGGACCTCCCCCCAAAGTCCGTGTCACCCAATAGCCCTCCAGTAAATTTAAGGCTGGCCTGAAAGGCGACACCCACCAAAACAGACATAAATATTAAGCTTGAGGGATCAGTGATCATTGGCACTTGGAGATAATGTCTCTCCTACCGCCTTTATCAGGAACATCCATCTGAATCTGTCTATCTGACTTGCTGGCCAAGTGTGAAATATTTATGCATTAATGCTTGTGTCTTTTTGTTTTGGTTTATGGATCTGATAGCTAATTTGCCCACATTCTCCTCTGTGTGTTTTCAGTACAAGAATCTATAATCGTAATGGATGTTTAAGGATTTGTTCTATAAACTATTAATAAAAGGAGACAGGAACAGAAGCTGAGCCTTTTAAAGATTATGCTTTATTTTGGTGGAAAAATGTATTTCATTGTTTTTTTTTTATTTTTAACCATAATCCCCCCCCCCCACACACACACACACACACACTGACAGGACTCTCCCCAGCCCTGCATGTGGGCCCGTTCTGTGCTGAATGTAGAAATCATTCATTGCCTGACTCCCCCACTCCCCCAAACACAGATGCCCTGGATGAGGTCAGCGCCGTCTCTCTGTGTCAGCCTGTTCTTTTCCATGCCGTGCCGCCCGGCTCCGGTTCCTGGCCCACTGCCGTCACTTGGTGACAGACCTGACGTAGCGACCGCCGCTCCTCTGTGCGGTCCTGCGACTAGCAACCCGACCCAACCCCAGCACGGGTCCGGCGCCCCATCTCCCCTTTCCCTGCCCTCCCCGCGTGCCGGATCCACACCCCGCTGGGCCTCTTTGTGCCCCATACTATCATCCACACTGTGCCCGGGGCTGTGAGGGACGCTGCGCATCACCGGGGCGATCATTACAATTTATGGCAGCCTGACTCGGTACAGCTTTCCTGGCCGCTGTGGCGTAAGTCATGATTATGTGGTGACAGCGCTGGGGGGCAGCATCCTGTTATTGCCCCCCCCCCTCCAGCCAGGCCAGCTAAATGACATAATCATCCGAGCACAGAGGGAATGTTTTAGACTGGGGAAGTTATTCAATGTTTGGATGAACCTGATTGCATTTGCTGCAGAACCTCTCCCTCTCTTCACTGTGGTACCCCCCCCCCCATGGAGGCAGATGTAGAGTATGAGTCTGAAATGAATGGGATTGAGCACCCCCACCCCCCGTATAAATAGGCATATGGCTGCTTCCGTGGTGTCAGACTCTGATTCACCCACAGAGGTGGCAGCAGGCTGGTTGGTTGACAGCCACAGCATTTTTAAAGGAGCTCTGCAGGTGTAGGTGATGGAGCTCCATGGGTGTAGGTGATGGAGCTGCATGGGTGTAGGTGATGGAGCTGCATGGGTGTAGGTGATGGAGCTCCACAGGTGTTGGTGATGGAGCTCCATGGGTGTAGGTGATGGAGCTGCAGTGATGTAGGTGATGGAGCTCCGTGGGTGTTGGTGATGGAGCCGCAGTGGTGTAGGTGATGGAGTTCCATGGGTGTAGGTGATGGAGCTGCAGGGGTGTAGGTGATGGAGCTCCATGGGTGTAGGTGATGGCGCTCTGTGGGTGTTGGTGATGGAGCTCCCGTGGGTGTAGGTGATGGAGCTTCATGGGTGTAGTTGATGGAGTTCATTTTGGCCAGCAGGAATGCCAGTGTCTTGGTCTTCCCTTTCGCTTGTGTGCAACTGGGGGGACTCTATTTGTCGCCGTTTGCATGGTAATGGAGGCTGCGGGTTGTGGGACCGTCTGCCTGTCGCTAGGCTCCCGCAGCCCCCTCTGCGCGTGCCTGCGGCTGCTGGTGGGGGGGCGGCTGGGGGTGCCCCCGAGCGTGACTGTGTCTTATTCACGCTGACGAGTTCCGCTGTTAACTGTCACCTCTCATTTTCAAAGCAAATAAGCCACGGGAAGGAGTAGGGGGTGGTGGGGGGGGGTGTGCGGCAGGGGAGATGACGACGGGAGTGCAGAGCCCGAGACCGGGCATCAATCAAAGCCCCGAGGGACCGGGGGTGGCAGCACAGGGCAGAATGGAGCGGTCCCAGTCGCAACGCAGATACAGCCCCATATCATGGACTGGATAACCGAATAACCGATTTTTCTTTTTACCTATAAATATAAAACAACCATATAGATGAGTCTCCGATTGCAGAGCATTGTGGGTATTAGAGTGGTACCTGTGTACGGAATTTAATTTAATTAATGTTTTCGGCTCGCTGAGGCGGTTTGGAGCGCCGCTTGGTGCTGATTTAGTGTGAAGGCTCAGCGTGGTGGGGGACGAAGTCTTTGTGCCCGGCTGGGTTCGCAAGGTGGCCCCCATTTGCAGCGGGGGTCGTGGATAGCTGGCTGGCCAGAGAACACTGTGGAGGGTGAGACTTCCTCTCCTGCCTCTGTCTGGGGCATCTTGCCAGCATGGCCGACACACGACGGCTTGGGTTCCTGCTCGCCAGCACCGGCTAGCAGGGCTCTGAACCGGTTCAAGCAACGAAAACGAAAAACGAAAACAAATGACATTGAACAGGAACAAAAACAAAATCAATTTTAATCGTTCTGAACAGAAACGGAAACAGAAATTCCAAATTAACCGGTTAATAACGGTATTT
>JAODKF010000030.1:1610491-1621135 GCA_026779585.1 Mormyrus proboscirostris | reverse complement strand
AACCGGGATGGTGTCTGGGCCCCCCCCCCCCCCCCCAAGTTTGTCAGCTATTTCATTCCTCAGGTCGTAGCTGCTGTACTTACCTGTGTGCCAGCCTCGCTTGAGTCGTTTAAGCCTCGTTCCTCACAGATCTTCTGAGACCGTCTGAGTGGTTTGTCCAAATCCGGCCCTTCAACTCCTGCCTGAAAAATACAGCATGACAGATGATCTTTACCTACAATCAAACACCATATTTCAGTGTGTCGCAGTTCAGTCCTCAGGGACCCACAGTCGCTCCATGTTTTTGCTCCCTCCCAGCTCCCTACCTGAAGACTGGATTGAGAAACACTGATTTAGGGTTATTAGGGTAATACTCCACGTCACTTTAAGGGTTATTAAGTTGAGAGGGAGCAAAAATGTGGACTGTCTGTAGGTCCTCGTAGACCAGATTGGGAAACACTGTCATATATAATGTTTATCAGTCTGTCACTGGGAGCCCCCCACGGAAGTTCCGGTCATGTGGGCAGCATCGATCATGTGATCAAGACGGGCAACGCTTTCACGGGAACACTGAACGCTGCCGTCATCGGGCAGCCGCTGCTCCCATCCCTGTTCCGGCTTCCTGCTGACGGGACAGGCGAGCAAAATGGGAAAAACATACCATGTGGCATCGCCAGGAGCCCCGCAAGGTCACCGGGGGGGGCGTGAGGGCGGCACTGGGGCTATGGATTCACCTCTGCCGCCACGGATGATTTTTTTTTTTTAAAAAAAGGAAGGATCATTATTACCATACAAATAGACAGATCTATTTAACAAGCGCTTCTTTATCGGGGGGCCGTGGATTCTTTAGACGCGGCTCCTCCTCTGGCAAGGGGGTGCGTCTGCGGCTTGATAAAAACCGAGGGCGATAGACGGAGCAAGGCTGACATCTTCTTAAGAGATGATAGGATGTGGGGGGGGGCGAATGGGATGGAGAAGTCACTCCGCACTGATAGGTAGCTCATTTGCGGAACCAGTGCATCCGCATCCCCTGTGACTCCCTGCCTGGGAAAGATAGCTCTCCCGGACTCCATCCATTATTGCCTTCCGCTTCTCCCTTAATGTTTTAACGGCTCCCCTTTTGTTTTAACTGCGCAGGCTCCCTCCCCCCCGCCCTCTTTCTGGGCTTTCGATGTGAATCTCCGAGTTTGAGTTCGGCGTCGGCTAATGACATCGCCTTTTCATTAGAGAACGGGAAGGGTAAAAATCAATTATTTTCTTTGTGAGACGTGTCGAAAAAAAAGGGAGTAGATTGTGAATGAAAGGAAGGTGTGAGTTTTCAAACAGGGACGACTCTCGCTGTTGATAAGTACACCCCCCCCACCACCACCACCCAGATAAGATTTTTTTTTTGTGGGTCAAGTGAAAATGTACTTCTGAACTAAAAACTGAAAACATGAATCTTTCTAATTTTACATATCATTGCTGCACAGGGGCGCAAGTTTGTTGTGTGGAGTTTGGGGTGGCATAGCAGAGTGATGGCTGTTCTTAGAGCAAATGAACGCAGGCCCTAACTATGAACCCGAACTGTACCTTTTCAGGGGCTCAAAGCACAGCTTTACTTAGTTAGCCCTCCTACTGAGAAAAGTGCTGATCACTTCACTTCCTCCATAACACCGGTCATTCAGGGGCCCTAAGCAACTGCCTGCTCTGTCTATAACTAGACACTAAGTGTAACCAGCAAAAAAACACTACAAGCCATCTGCAGTGTACGTACGGGAACCCCGGTGCACATGGGCTAAAAAGTCAGCGTTTTTCTGAAACTGCCATGGCCGACCCACTTTACCGCATTTATTGGACGTCTGGACTGGAAATTGCTTTGTGGTCAGTCTTTAAGCTCATTCCAGCAAAATCTAGATTCAGTTCTAAACTTGAATGATTGGTATTTAAGCAGTATACTAACAGAATTATAAAATGAACTACAATAATCTGGACATGGTACACCACTGTGAATTTTCAGTTTGGGATGAGATTTTAGAAAAAGAGATACCCATATATTACAATATATACGTCTGTGTTAATGTATTAATCCGCAAGTAAACATGCCTCATGAAGGACACGCCAGGGCCCAGAAGCATGGCAACCTGTTGATGCATTAAGTCCCTGTTCCTTTTCCCGTAGCTTCAGCAGTCGTAAGGGGCTTGTAATTGTCCTGAGGAACAGTATTGTTCTCTTAAGTGCAAGTTATTCTTTTATTGTGACCATTAACATTCAAGCAAAGCAGTCAATTAGCTGATTGGCTTCCATCTTTAACGTCAGAGAGACGTGACACCCATGACCAGAGTCCAGCAGTGTTTTCAGACTATTGTGAAAAAAGCACAAGACTCAGTGACCAGGGAATTAGAGCATGACGCTCTTAAAACGATGACTGCGTCATTGTGCTATTAAAATTGTTTGTGTTAAATGAGAAACGGCCCCAATAACGACGATGGCGACTCAACCCAATAAAGCCTGTTATTATACGTTATAATCAGATTGATCTGAAGCATGCAGGAAATATTATGGGTACCCTTTGCTTGGCACTGTTTTCTGACAGAAGTCCAGAAGACTAAAGAAAAAAAGAAAAGAAAGAAAAGAAAGAGCAAAGCATCTTCTTCTGTGTGAGTGTCTCCTGCCTTTAGGCACTTTTGCATGAATGGACTTCCCTAAGCAGCTGACAAGCAGACCTACGTTTAAGAGTTTAGCTGCAATTGTTGATAATTGTGAAAGTGATTATGGCTCTCGCCCAAACGCTGGGCGATTATCCCTGGATTACCCATAAGCCCATTACAGCAGGACGCGCCGTCCGTCAGGCCGGTCCTTTATATAATTTGATCAGTTACAGAGGCCTGCTTCTCTTCAGTACTTAGTTCACCACAAGCTAAATGACTTACCTAGCAAGGGATTGCATCAGCACGTTAATTTCACTCGGAGTCAACTGTGTTAGGCCCACTGGCTTCACCTTGGCTCGTTTAGAATATCAGTGTTTCCCAGAACACCCTTCCCAAAAAACAAAAAAACACCAACTCTTCTACCAAAGCATTGCATGACTTCCTAAAGAGAGATAGATTTAGCCTTTGGGAAGAACTGGTTAACTTGACTGATGGTTTGGGTGGGTAGGCGAGGGGAGCTGTGCAGTGCGATCTCAGATAAGGGAGGGGGTCTGACTTTAAAACGTCTGAGGCTGCTGACGATGATGACGATGTGTTTATATGGAGGCCTGGTGCCCAGTAATGTGGGGGGGTTTATCCAGTGTTCATGCCGATGATTTTTGATGAGATTGTTTACAGTTCTTAATTAAAAGCCCCACACATTGCTGGCGGGTGGGGCAGGGGGGGGATTTGGTGAGGGGCAGAGGGGCTGGGGAGGGGGCTTGCGGGAGCGTAGCCTCCACCGACGTGTCGGAAACGCGGACACCACTGTTTTGATTCCTGGGGATTTTCTAATTAATCTTGGGCCATAATTAGGCCTGCTGGCTGATAGCCTGGCGCCATCCTGGAACGCCAGGCCCGGGCAGTTAAGACCTGCAGTGGGCAGTGAAATTAAAGCCCTCCCCCTAGTCCCTCACTCACTTTTATGTGCTATTAATGTGACACGGTTCTGGCACCAGCGTGTGGTCATTTATATTTGAGTCCTTTGCTTTAATTATCCTAATTCATTGCTTGCGACTTTACGGTCAAGGTTCGGCGCCTGGGACGAGGTGGCGAACAAGCCCTCTTATTTGTTTGGGGGTTTAATGATTAAAGAGAAGCATTCTTTTTTGAACCAAAGTCATATTTTGTTGGTGACCAGGCTGTTGCCATGACAACCATGGAATTCATCCATTCATGCATCTTCCAGAAACGTTTATCCAGTACAGGGTCCAGTGAGCCCAGAGCCTATGCCAGGAAGTGCAGGGCACAAGGCAAAGGATTGGAATGGGATGGCACGAGATTCAGCTCCAGTGATACGGGGTTTTCCAGTGACCTCCAGGTCTCAGTCCCAGTTTGCAAATGCATGTCCCCGCTGGCTGAAGGAACCTGCCGTCCAAGGTTGGGTGGTCACGTGGCCTTGACACCCCCAAGATTTCCAACTTAGAGCCACTTGAAGAGCACTTTGCTGTCATGCCCTGAGCATTCTTAACAAGTCCCTTTGAAAATTATTTATAAAAATTAACTTCTCTTGAGGAGGCCCTCGATGAAAGGAAGAATTACATGAAAGATAAAACACTTTATCGTCAATGAAAAGCCGGACAATGCAGAGTGGAGAACTGGGGGAGACGAGAGAAACAATGAATATTAAGTGCTTTGGAATCCAAAGCCGTCCTGCTGGTTAAATTGAAACTGTATATCCTGAGGGGAAATGGTTTCCAAATTGCTAATTATTGCCTCTGAAAGGGTGCCGTTTCTGATATGTTTTCTTCTGAAAGGCTAGTGCTTAATGAAGCAGTGGCTGCATCCCCCCCCCAGCCAGCGCCCACATCTCTCGGCGGACTCCTTCCACAGGCCTCAAACAATGAGGACCCTGGAGTCATCCTCTCCCACAGGTCCTGGCGAGAGGGGGCCGGCATTGGGGTACTGAGGGATCCCGGCCTCCTGCCGAAATGTGGAGGAGACAGATAAGGTGGCGGGGGCGCACAGAGCCCCCCTCCCAGGGGCCGAAGGGGAAATTTGCAGTTATTAAGAGGAAGATGAGAGAGATTAAACAGCTTTTGTGCTCATTTCACTGAGCCGTTTTTTATTTTTTATTTGGTCCAGCTTCATCTCTGAGATGAAAGAAGTTATAAATGACTTTTCTCTCAATTCTGCCCCGCTGGCTTAACGGCTTCAAACTCCTATTATTTGTATGTACTGTTAAATGCGGTGTTAAGCACCGGCGATGTTCAGTGTATTGCATTAAGTAAACATACGTCCAAGGATATTTAAGTTTGTGCAAGCTCACATGCCACAAATGACAGGGAGCTGATTACGCTGTTACTTTCCATGGCCATTATCTAGGTTGCACATTTTTACAAAATTGAAAAAATGACACTTTGTACACTGGAAAAACTGTGACAGAGCGGCAAATATTATTACATTCAAAATATACGTAAAACTTGATTTAAAAAGCTGCATATGACAAATAACCAAAATAATTATCTTAATCATCTGCAATTTACAAATAAACAAAATAATAGACGTAATGGGCTTTACTATGTTGACGCGGTAATAAGAGAGTATTATTCTGTTAATAAAAGTTTCATTACAGAAATGAAATCAACCGCGTTCTTTTCTCCACGAGCTATAAGCCCATCAGAAAGAGAGGCGGAAATCAGCGTGCCCGTTTCACTGCAGGGCGGAAGTTAACGTGCCCGCTTCACTGCAGGGCGGAAGTTGACGTGCCGGCTTCATTGAGGGGCGGAAGTGCGTAGCGCGTTTCAGCTGCAAAAACAAAACAAGCAGGAACTGCGGCTGGTGAGTTTTGAAATAACAGTACCATGCACGACACCGTATATCAGCATATTGGCCATACCAGACGTAGGAAGCATAATCGAAGTAAAATTACATGTCTGAAATGCACGACGTGTTTCGCCATCGATTACAGTCTCGGTTGTGTTTATTAAAGTTAGCTGGAGAGCTGGCTTGTAATGATACCTCATGTCATCTGAGTTCTGAGAAAGCCTGGAATTGAACATCAGATTTTTTGTAAAAGTAAGATAGATTTGCAAAGTGACAGGAACGCTGGTCTGCAGTGACAGTTGCGTTCCGTGGAGCTTAAACGACGACCCTTGTCTGAAACCGGTTATGCATTTGCAACAGAAAGAATTTTCCTGTCGTTGTTTCCCCGTCATTTGTCAGACTACCCACTCTAATCGCTAGAACGATAACTTTCAGTGGGGGCGAAACATTTTGCTCCGGCAGGAATCTCCCTTCTTAGAAATTTGATTGTAGGTGCAAACGTTTCGAGACTTCAGACAAATCTATGTCACATCCACTATGCGGCTGACAAGCACCATTACCATCATTTTTTCGCACGTGAACAATTTTTACATCAGGAGCTTTATTCCACAACTAGCAAAAAGCTCAAATCCTTTCAGATTTTAACGTGAAAGCCAAGATGTGAGGTGTTACTCATAGACCCTTGTTTCTCTGGGCAGTAGTTCTTTTTATTTTTTTATTGCTTTTCTTGCACACACCAGTGTGGATTGGGGACCCCAACCCTAACGGCCCTGCCTTCTATCGCCCCCTGCAGGTAGTCAGTGGCACAATGGATGAGCTGGTGCATGACCTGGCGTCGGCGCTGGAACAGACGTCGGAGCAGGCCAAGCTGGAGGAGCTATGGGAGGAAATGGTGCTGAGCCCTCTGCAGCAGCGGAGGCAGGTCCGGCGGCGTCGGGGCCGCAAGCGGCGCTGCGACACCTCCCTACACACGACAGAGCATGGCCGCTGCTTGAGTGAGGCATCCGAGTCCAGTCTCGACGAGGCAGCCAAAGACTGCCGTGAGAACACTATCGCCGTCGGCAACCCCAGTGACTCGGACGACATAGCTGCAGCGGCAGCCAAGCGCCGGCCGTCCTCCTCTTCCTCCGCTGCGGCTGCCGCCTCCCTCCGGACCCGGCAGCACTCCTGGGCTGAGTCCGACTCCTTCACAGAGAACACGCCGGGCCGGCCTCTACGGCGCCGTCGTAAGGTCAAGCGCATGACGTCAGATGTGACAGTCAGCCTGCAGCAGAAACTCAAGGTGTCAGAGCTGGATGGCGAGCGGCTGGGTAGCCACAAGTCAGCCAAGAAGCAGAGGCTGTCCAAGCTGAGGAAGGGGCCCTGGAGGGCTGGGGGCCGCGAGCCAGTGGGGGGTGGGGCCAGGCTCATCGCCGAAGAATGCTGGAAGGACAAGATCATGTTTGAGGCCAAGGAGCAGAGGGAGGCCTCAGATGAAAACATGTCTGAGTGGTAATGTTGTGATTTTACTCCCTTAAATATGATGCTGACGTCAAATCATCCACCAGGGTATTGCTGATCACATGCTTGCTGTTTGCTTTAGCTGAAGTGATGTGGGAAACTGATAAACAGATTTGGCCTGCAGGTGGTGTAGTGGTAAAGGACCAGTACTTGTGAAAAATCAGACATTAAACCTTTGATTAATTTGCTCAGAAGTTTCTGCAACAGTATCTATGTCTCGTGTAAAATTGTAACTTGTGCAAATCCCTTTGCATAGCAGCTAAAACAAAAAACATTTGTTTGGCTTCACATCAGAGTTTCCAGCTTCTTTTATGGGATGACAGATAGGCCAATTACATATTCTGCAGGATTCGGACATTTACATCCATGCTTAATATTTCAGTGTAAGTTTAAACTAAATCAAGCTTAAAATGTGTCAGCCAGCCCCCCTGATCACAGTTTTAAGCAGGGTCGCACACCTTGAGTGTTTCTCGAAGTCGTCATGCGTCTCATTAGATCTGACAGTTTGTCACTGCCACCCTGGGCCCTGTCCAGCTCACTGCTTTATTCCTGGCGACACTATGGTGTGTAATCAGATTTTTAGGTTTATCGATCGGTCTGGAATGAAGTGGGATGTTGAGAAGGGGGGAGGGCCCTTTGGGCTTTCTGCACGTGACCCTCCCCCACTCCCACATCAACTGTGGGGCCACGGCCTCAGCCCCCGCCTCCGGCTCTCACTGCTTTTGGGAGATCTTGCAGTAGCCATACCCGCGGTTACAGAGTGTACATTCACTGCATGTGATTCAGACAGTGAGCAGCAGCAGGCAGCTGCAGGCCAGCCAGACGACACTTATCAGGTATCACTAGTTTTATTAAAGGTCATTAAAGCCGCGTGTCACTCTCACAGCGTTTCCCAATCCAGTCTTAGGGAGCCCACAGTGGGTCCACATTTTTGCTCCCTCCAAGTTCCCTGACCAAGGACCGGATTTGGAAACGCTGATTTAGAGCTATTAGGATTAGACTCCATGTCACTTTAAGGGTTATTAAGCCTGTGTGTCACTTCCTCAGTTTTGGGCAGTGGAGGCTACTTGTCATTTAGTAACCCTGCTAAAAGGCTAAGTGTAGTTCTTAATGAATTTGTTTCCTTATTAAGGAGGTGGAGCCAATAAGAGTCGAGGGCTGGGCTGTGAGCACATGTGAGCATGATTGCTGTACATAGCAGATAGCGCTGTTCAGACCAGTGGCGTTGTTGGGGATGGGTGGGGGAGTCCTTCCAGGAAGCATCAGCAGGATATCAGTCTGCCCACCCCCCCCCACCCATCGCTCTCCCAGGCCCATAGATTGTTTTCCTTGATGATCTTATTATCTGTCGGCCCATTTAGAGGCGTTTGGCAATGGAGCATTGGAGGGGGGGAGACGTGTGAGGTAAGCAGTGATGAAGAGATGCAGCTGTACATCTTCTCGTTTAATTTGTGTTGACCTCTCTGCCACGTGTTTTCTTTTTTTATGGAGAAATCAATACCCTTCCTGACAGGCAACAGCTCCACAGCAGTAAATGCGGGCGGTGTCCCCAGCTGCCAATCATTTCACACTTACCCCGCGAGATGCTCTGAAGGGGCGCGGCCATGTGCCGGAGGGAGAGAGTGGCCCATCTCCCACCCTTAGCCCCGGCCGATTTTGTGGTTAACGCTCTGAAATGCCATCAAGGTCCTTCAAGGTCACCGATGGTACTTAAGCCCCTCCCCCCCACCCCGTGCCGAGCCCGGGGCATCTCCAGCTGGAAGGCCACTTTCCCAGCCAATCTGAGGTCGGCTCGTGGGGGAGGTGGCCCTCTGACCCGCTATCTGGGCTCACCTGTGGCGAGCCCCCCCGCCCCCCCATCCCTAAAACAGTCATCTCTTTTTTTCTCGGCGTCCGCCCCTCTCTTTCACTCCCCCTTGATCCCCCCCTCACTTTGTAATTTGGAAACTGTGCAAAGAGTTTGGGGAAATTCAAAGCAGAGAAGTTCATTTACTAAATCTCTGGGACTAATCCAATTATCCAAGCTGGGGAAGGCTGGAATAACCTTTTAATCGGCACCCGTCGGAAAGGGCCCTGGCCCGCTTGTCTGAAGAGCCCCACACTGCCATTGTTATCAAGCGCTGCCCCCCCCCCATTTCATTACAGCGCCCCGACGAGTGGGAGACTCGACAGATCGGGCCGCTAATCCGCGGCGGCACTGTGATATCGACGCTGGGTAGACAGTCTCTCCCGCGGGTCAGGGATTATCTCCTAATGATCACCCCTCATCTGGGTACGGTGCTGGATTCGCCTCCCCGGCATCAGCACAGGCGGCGGGACCTCCGTCCCTCGAAGGTGGGGGGTGGGGGGGGGGTCCTGGGGCTTGTTTCTGCTCCAGGTTATTGTCATTGTGATACAGGCATTGATGCTGATCTTTAATTAGCCCGTAGGAGCTCACCTCTCCTATACAGTATGTGTGTTTGTGTGCGCGTGTGTTTGTGTGTGCGTGTGTATGTGTGCGCGTGTGTTTGTGTGCGCGTGTGTATGTGTGCGCGTGTGTATGTGTGCGCGTGTGTTTGTGTGTGCGTGTGTATGTGTGCGCGTGTGTTTGTGTGCGCGTGTGTTTGTGTGCGCGTGTGTATGTGTGCGCGTGTGTATGTGTGCGCGTGTGTATGTGTGCGCGTGTAGCTGTTGCTCCCATGCTAACTTGCCCTTGTTACTGCTTGTTCAATGAAAGCTCAGCCTTGTAGCACTTATACAGCACTCACAGACTCGTGTTGGGACGCTTGCTTAATTCCCTGAAAATTCCATTTATTAAGGCTTCATAATAAAAGCGATGTTTAACATATCTGCAAATGACTTCCACATAGACATTTTCTTTTTATATTCTGTTTGACTCATTAAGATCTTTTCTTCCCATTTTGGTATTAATTGCAATTGTAGTCACTGGCCCTCAAACGGACACTTAACACAATTGTTTGGTGTTTTACATTTTTGCAGAGGTGTTACTACTTAAATAGCCCCCAATGAGGCTGCTTGTCGACTAACTTTTTAACTCCAAATGGCTCTTTTAGAACTATGATGTATGTTTTACTTAAAACGGCTGGTTGTTTCTAATGTGATATATATTTTTTATAAACAAATGAATTAAGTAATGATTTTTATTATAAAACTAATAAATTTGCAATATTTTTACTGCATTAAGGAAGCATCCCAACATCCAGTTTCTTTGCATGCTGTGACTGTGACCCCTAGACAGCTACATGCCTGTGATACCAGGTGTGTGTTTGCCTGTGATACCAGGTGTGTGTTTGCCTGTGATACCAGGTGTGTGTTGCTTTGGAGGGAAGTGACTACTAAGGTGAAGGCACAGTCATAGTGTGTCGTAGTTAAAATTGTTTCAATCTCAGCAAAAGTTCCACATACTTCTCACTTGAAGGGTGTGGTGGTCGGAGATCCTTGTCCGCGCGGGACTCAAGTCGCCACTTGCTTGAGCCTCTTCCTTGGCCTTTGAAGATGCTGGTCAAGGCACAACAAAAAGGAAGTTTTTCTATATGGGGAAAGGCAAGAAAAATCCCAGGTTCAATTATTCACCGCATTAATCAGGGGGCGTCCTAATGGAATCGGCTTCGACACCATCACATTATACCTTTAAGGCCGGTGAATAATTCACCGCCGTCTGATGAATTGTTTATGTCCGTTATTCGTTTTCACACATTCCCTGCAGTATTGGGGGGGGGGGTCACGCATA
>JAODKF010000030.1:1570855-1582860 GCA_026779585.1 Mormyrus proboscirostris | reverse complement strand
AGCTTTCAGGTACACGCTGTGGAAGTTTTCAGGTGCCCGTCAGCAGCTTTCAGGTACACGCTGTGGCCGTTTTCAGGTGCCCGTCAGCAGCTTTCAGGTACACGCTGTGGACGTTTTCAGGTGCCAGTCAGCAGCTTTCAGGTGCCCGTTTGTCGTTTCTGCTTCCTCATCTGGGTCAAGGTCTCCAGGCATATGATGACGACACATGAGCACCCGCCTCTTGACCATGTGATCTGTTTGTTAAACCTGTTTAACTGTTTGCATTCAATCTGCTCAGGTGCATTTGTTCTGCACATGTCTATGTGTGTGGATGGGGGGGGGGTGATCGGGGTGCTGTACTGTATATTTATCTCCTGAGGGCTTATTAGATGGGGTGATGAGCCGTAACTGGCTCCACTGTGTTCAGCACTGGACTAGGGACTCGTCATCAAGCGGGACAAGACTTTCCAGCACTGTCACCTTGATTCCCAGCACCAGGGGGCCTTTTTCTATGAAGTCAAGGGGAATTTTGGGCTGGGGGGGACAGTTAGGGGGACCAGGTCCTGCTCCATTAAAAAAACACAGTAACTAGGTCCTCCCTAGCAACAGTTTCCGGGTACCCCCACCACAGGCGTGTAAATGATAATGCTGCACGCTCTCCCTCCCCATAAAGAGCTGTAAAACAGGGTAGTAAATCCTTCCAATTAGCGGCGTCCATCAGCCACTGTAATTGCATTGTGGGCCAGCCCGTCGGTGCGATGACCTTGGCAGTGCGAGCGAGAGCGAGGGAGAGCGAGGGAGAGCGAGGGAGCCAAGGAGGGTAGAGCCCGCAGTGGAAACAGGAAGTAGGCCGTCAGTGTGCCCTGTCACTGTATCTGGGGCCCCCACTATCACAGCTTGCACTTCAGACGGATCTCCTTCAAAGGAGAACGATTTGTGTCATCATTTCCACCCCCCACGTTTGATAGGGTTCATATCCCGTTTCTGTGGCCCATCCGACACAGGTGTCCCTTTTGGTGCTCATTTAAGCTGCCCCCAGCGCCTCTTGGGGTCCTGTCCCCCACACACTGCTCCATCACGGGGTCACGTCACCAAAGGCCAGCATGCGTCACTGATAGGAAATCCTTCAACAGGTGGCTAGGGGGCATCCTCTTCCTCTGTCCTTGATGGGATTAACCGGGAGTCACGTTTAAACAGCCAATTGTGAGGTGGGACTGGCTGTTTCCACACAATGCTGAGAGCCGCTGATTCCCGTCTCCTGGGCCTTCCGGCCCCTCCACAGATAATTCTGTCGTCGCCCCCCCAGGCAGAGATAAGGGGCTAGGGGGGCTTGCTTTTCACAGCCTGGGGGGGTCTCGGTCTGATTCGGTCTTTTAGCTGTGCACCTGGAGGAAGGAAAGCACCTGTGTGTGTGTGTGTGTGTGTGTGTGTGTGTGTGTGTGGCGGGCATGGGTGTTACCCCCCCCCCCCCCCCCCGGGTGCTGTACATTCATGTGCTATGCTCTGCGAGTGCTATGGAAATCGGTACAGACGAAGCACCCTGCTGCCGAAATCGCATGGCATGTTTGCAGGGGCCAAACACATGATTTGTGGTCTTTCTCCAAACTCCTGTGATTGGCTGTGTGGTTGTCTTCACGGTCCCCTTCCGTCAATCTGAGAATGAATATAGATAGAAGGGTTAGATCTGGTGCATTATGGGATATTAACTTGAGTAGCTTATGTAACCGTGCTTCCCTTGGGACCTCTCGGACATCCTGTGCTTCCTGGATGGATGGTTCTTGGCGTGATTCATGAGGGTGCTCGATATTGATAACCTCTCATTGCTTTATCCATTTTATGAATGCAGAACATCAGCTGGGGAGGCAGGGGGTGCGGGGGAGGAAATTAATTTGCAATAAATGGATAACAGAGTGGCTTTTGTCCGGGCACGGCACGCGGCGCTCTGTACCTGCCAGGTGCTTTGGTGCATGACCCCCCCACCTCATTGTGCCCGCCCCCGGGGGCAGGGTACGTGTTGACAGTCTCTGAGCCGCCCTGTCAAAGGGGCCATTGAGGGCTGGCTGTGGGCAACACAGAGACACACAGTGTCGGGGCCAGAAACGCGACACCCCCCGACACCGGGTCCGCTCAGCCCCCCCTCCCCCAGCCCTCGCTGACAGAGCCCCGAAAGCAGATCTGTTGGAGGGCTGACCCTCGCTCCCCACAGCCCTGAATCACTGATGTGGTGGACCGGGGGGCGGGGCTGGGACCTGTAGGTGCACGGGAAGGAGTGAGGAGCATTAAAGGACTTTAAAGATGGGCTCAGGTGTCCCTCCGCAGGTGTAGCGGAAGCAGAGGTGCGGCTTTTGGGGGTGGGGGAGGTTAAGCCGCCCCCCCCCTTATATATATTTATTGCTGAACACGGTGACACTCTGTTGGCCATTATGCCCCAAGCTGTGACTCCAGGGCACATTCTCATTTTAATCCTGGAGTGGGAATGAGGATGCGGGCCGTTTACTGCCATGTGACACGCAGACGATGCCAGTTTGCTTAAAGAAATGGACCCACCCCTGTTTGGGAAAGCGGCCATTCCTGGGGGATTTGGGGGCTTAGAGCACTCCTGACTCTCCCTGCCAATGACAATGCTCCACCTCATCAATGTTACAACCGCCACACTGCTGTACCGCACTAATCAGGGAAGGGGGCGGCTGAACAATGTTCAGTCAGTGTTTGGCCCTAACCTGGCCGATTCTAGGTCCATCGCAACCCCCCCAC
The DNA here is from genome assembly GCA_026779585.1 of Mormyrus proboscirostris. Classification (NCBI taxonomy): domain Eukaryota; kingdom Metazoa; phylum Chordata; class Actinopteri; order Osteoglossiformes; family Mormyridae; genus Mormyrus; species Mormyrus proboscirostris. The sequence continues at coordinate 1,580,127 of JAODKF010000030.1, read as the reverse complement.
CCCATCCCACATGTCCTTTTAAGGCGTTTCAAAAGACAGTGCCTTCCCTACCTCCGGACAAGAGTCTCCGAATTTAGCAGTGGTGGGGTCAGGGCTGGCGAGGGGCTGGCACAACAGACATCGGTGCCCTCAAATAACTCTCACCTGTCCGGCTGTAAACAGCAGGCGGCCGTCAGTCACTGCGTGGCAACCGCGGACAGGTTGTCGTCCAAGTTGCCAGAAGAACCCAGCCGAGGGGGGGTATTTATAGAGCAGGATGGGTAGAAGACATCTGTACGGTGGGGGGGGGGGGGCAAATTCAGAGCAGGGACTTAATCCCATCATACCCCCCCAGTCATGTGAAAATGCTCGCCAGACCTCGGTGGGCCTCTGATCAGCTGACAGTCACACGGCCCCTGTTCGGCCCTGTGGCCCCCAGCCACTCGCCCGCTGCGCTGGTGGGTGGCTTGTAAGCAGTACCGTGGTGTTATGCTGTGTTGGCAGCTGTAGCCACAACATTGAAGCGACCCCCCACCCCTACATGGACCAACCCAACTGACCCGAACTAGTCAGGAGGTACTTCTGGAAGCTTCTGAGAAAACATCTGGTTTCAGGGAGAATCACAGTATGTAGAATCAGGGTGAAAGAGAATATCAGCAGCCCATAGTTAGGGTTTGTCTGTAATAAAGCATTTTGTATTCTTATACATGCTTCAGTTCAGATTATTTTAATGAATTATTCTCGAATTAATGAAAAATAACTCTTAATTGGTAAAGCTTCAAGATGACTGAGTATAAGTTTCCCTGACATTCTGCTAAGCCCTGTTTTATTTAGGTTTTTTTGGTGAAATTCTCACTAAACGCCAGGTTAGAGCTCGGTGCTGTCATCCGCTCGACCATGCCACCTTAGCCCGGGAGAACGGAATCTTAAATAATCTCGCTGTTATTTGCAGTGACAATTTAAGTTGCATTGCCAGGCTTGACATACCTTCTGTTTGGCAGGGCGAACCAATAGTTATGATCACGGGGGTGGAAAGGGGGAGGGAGGGTGAATCCGAGCTCCATCAGAAATTTATCCCAGAACATTCTGTGGGCTTCCACACGTGAGCGTTGGCAGGGTCCTCCCTCCCTCCAGGTGCTACTGCTTTTGCACCAAAGAGGCACATGCTTCCCATTCATTTCCAGTTCCCCGCTTAGTGGATATTCAAATCACCATGACTTTACGAGTTCTGGTTTGTTCTGCATATGCGTATGTGTATGGGGGGGGGGGGGGTGTTGGGATGGGCAGTGAGACATTGGATACTGCACCTCACCCAGTGCTGTACTATGTTGAGGTGAGGTTAAGGCATCACAGTCATTACACAATCATACATCAGAGATAGGTGGGGGAGCGATGAGGCCGTCATGGACAAACTCAGCAATGGCTGCCTGTCGGAAACCGCATGCTGTCTTCTGGAATTTGCTTCTCTTCTAAAAAAGCAAGGACCGTGTTCATTCCTGAAAACGTATGTGGGTGTGACAGCCCTCGTTGCCATGGTGCAGCATTCCGATTGGTCACCCAGTCCATAGGCCCGACTCCCGACTTGATGGGGAAAAGGCGGGCGGTACCCTCGGCCCGGCTCCTTGAGAAATGTCACCTGTCACCCATCACCGATGGGGCTTAATGACGGTGTCATGTGGCTGGTGCTGATTTAGAAGCCCCGCCCTTTGTTTGCCTTTACAAACACCTGATGATTTAATTAATTGATAGGCTGCAATTAGTGTCGCTCAGGAAACCAGGTGGGCTCCTTAAAGAGAATTATGGGATGTTAAAATTGGAGGAGGAACTCCATTAGAGCTGACCTTTTCTTTTAAATTACTGATATTTGAGATTTAATTCAGAATTCAATGAAAACTTCATTTTTATTCTTATGACTGGGGCCTTTTGTCTTTGACTCGGAAATGGGGTCTCTTACAGCCTTCAGGTCATTAATTATGATCTTTATAAATTAAATTAAGAAGATGTCAGCAGCTGGTTCTCCTTGCTCCCCCCACAGATTACCAAGCTACCTAGCACCATAGGACCAGTATGGGTGTGTGGCCCCCTGTATTGGCTGAAAATGAGAGATGCGCTTTGAGGGGAACCTGCGACACACTCTGGAATTTATTTTCAACTTTGCTGTCAGATGTAAAATATTTTTGGGATGATGTTTTAATCATAGACAAGTTAAAAGTGCTGGACAGTGCAGCCAGGATAAAAGACTTCTCGTGCTTCAGAATAGCTTGAGATGACCATTATCATTACTCTCAGGGGCCGGAAATACCTATGGTATGGGAATAATACTTCTCCATTGCTTTGAATAGCTATTGAACCACTTCTGTAAAACATGTCTCTCCTTCAGAGGGTTGGAAACATGAAAGTCCATCGACACAGTAACTACAGTGTGACCAATTCTGTTTTCTTTGCTTTGCCCAACGCCGATTAATGTCTGTACGTGCTGTCAGCTGTTTGGCTATAACCCTACCCCCCACATCCCCTCCCCCCCGGGCTCCTCAAACCCCCTCATCCCCAACGCATCTTCTGTACATTTATTTATTTTTTATATTCCCTAATTCTGCTTGATGAATGACTGACAGGTTGACACCTCATTCGGCGAGATTAATAGGACGACACAATATTTACGTCGCAGAGACTGTCAATTATCCTACCATCTATCATCAAGATTATCTTTCTGATTGAAAACTACTCGTCCATGTAATCGGAATTATTTGGAATTAGAAGGGGAATTTATGGTTTCTTGTGTCGCTTTTCCTGGACGATGGTAAATTAGAAATATTAGATACATAAAGAGAGCGCAGAGGAGTTGGAATCACAGAGACAGAACGACCTGATTCCGTTTTCTGTTTTCATTTTGGGAAGGCACCTCATCCTCCTCTTTATTCTTCTGGAACCAGAGTGTAACGGGAATGGCTAATTATAAGGGATCAGAATGGCAGCTTTGGTGTGGGCGCCCAGCCTGTCTGGCGATATCGAGAGCGTGATCCTTTTGGCCTGCCACCATCGCCTTGGTCACGTTCTTTACACTGGCCCCTGTTTCTGCTCACTGCCCCCTTCTGTTTGTACACTGGCTTTCCCCACCCCCCACCTGATTTTCACCATACTCTGCTTCCTCCCACTTGGCCACACTCTTCTAACTTCCCTGTTTTTCCTATTTTTTTGTCTTTCCTTCCTCCAGTTGCTGGTATTATCTGTGCCATGCAGGCCTCAGGCAGCTGGGAGAAGCACATAACTGGACTCCACATCCCAAGATTATTGATAACTTACCCCAGTCCCCATATCTGTGAATGGTAACACTACACAGTGCCCCCTCCCCAGTTGTTGGTAGTTCAGCTGTGCAGTGTTCTGTAATGCCCACCCCCTGGCTGCGTGGTTATATGTCAGCAGATGCCCTCGGTTACAGTCCTGAGATCACTCAGAGTCCGCCGGTCCTGATCCGTCTGCCGCTGCTCTGATGGGACGGGCCACCTAGCAGCATCGGAATTCATTTCAGGATTGTTTTCCTCTTCTCCTTAGGGGGAAAATGGTGTGGAACGAGACTATCAGAGCCAGAGTAAGATTTTGAGAGATTTATGTAAGTTTGCCAATGTGCTCAACAACACTATTAAACTGCTTTGGACCCTGACGCTGCTGTATACACACATACACACACAGGAAAGCTGACATCTTGCATTTGCACAAAAACTGCAGGATGCAATGACTTTATTGTGTAAACAGGCATTGTTTGCAGTGGCCTTGCTTGAAGTCCTTCTGGTAATATGATTGAAAATCTATTGTCTTTCATCCTCTTAGCCGCTTCAGCTTCGGAATAATCTGGACTCAACACTTTTTTGTATTCCTCCCATTTTAAAAATAGTGCAAATTAGTCTGCTTGGTGTGGCATGCTTACGCTGTGCATGGATCTGAACGTTCAGGCTTGTAAACAGGATTATATCCTCCCAGTATAGTGCTTGGTTTATTTTTATCCTCTTATTAAGGGAATGTATCCTTAAAGGTACCAAAATTATCCCAGGAAATGCTGACAATGACAAATGAAGGGTCGATTATTATGGGCAAGCTGCCCGATGCACAGCATCTGCTGGGCGCGCTACGACACTGGCGGCGACCCACCCCCAGCCAGGACGACAGGGTGCAGGGGGTGGGGGGAACACTGAATGTCAGGGACAGGCACAGGAGAACGGTCACCAGGAAGTAGAAAGGAATCTGCAGCAGTGACCCTGTACACGTCTCCTCTGTGGATTCAGCGCGATGCCTTTTGGACTGGCAGACTTACCAGGTCCTGCAAAACTTTCTGTACATATCTCCACCATGGCAAAACTCAAACCAATGGCTTCTCTTTTTATTTTTTTGTGCTGTATTTTGTCACAGAACTCTGCATAAATCATGTGCTGTTTTCTTGACCTTCAATATTCTTTACAGTTTGGCGCATTAACTCCACTAATGATTTATTGGGTTTTATCTTACAGTAACATAAAAAAATACATAAAACACTTATTAGTTTGCATAGGAATGCGAGACGGCAAACCAGTTTGATTGGGAGCTGGATAAAGTACACGAAGTGCTGTACCCTCACAGCATGCGATATCCCTGAGCCGTCTGCAGCCTGCATGTCGACCTTTGCACATTTGTCCGTGCTTTGCAATGCAGCCAGATCAGCTCCTGGAATAACACGGATCCTGCATTTTTTTTTGTGTGCAAGGAAACCGGCGATGTTTGAATACCAATTCAGCCACTCACTTCACTCTCAGGCTCAGAGGATGTGAAGCTTGGCTGCCCTGTGACCCTCACCCTTCCCTACATGATGTACAGCAGGATATACATTTAGGTCTGGAACCTCACTCCCTGGAATGTGCTGCATACAGAGTTGGGTAATTCAGGTCCAGAGAGTAAAAATCCAGACCAAGATTTTGTTTCAACCAGCCAGTTAAATACTCTGTGACTGTGACTCTTTATGCTCATTGCTGATGATTGGTTGAAACAAAATCTTGGTCTGGACTTTTACTCTCTGGACTTCCACTTCCACAACTGGGGATGTAGCCCAAGGAGGGGGTTATGCTGTGTTCCTCAGGAAGCCAGATCATTGCTGGGGGAGTCCTGGGACATTGACCCAAGCTGCTGATATTATGGTCTGCATCACCACGTACGCCCTCCCTGCTGGCTCTGTAGGCACCTTTCCAGGTTCCATTTTCACGCCTTAGGCAGCGGTTTTGCCTAAAGCTGATTTGTAGTTTCACCCATTTGTACCAATTATGGTAGCTTGTTCAAGGATATGGCCGCAAGGAACCCTGTGGGGAGTCATGTGCCCGGCCACTGCGCTCACTGCTGTTGACAAACGGCTGTTGTCCACACCGATGAGCGCTGTGCCATTCCTTAAGCTACTGTGGCAGCACTCTTTAAAGATAAAACCCTTATAATGATCTTGTGTGAAACAAGGGTGGCACAAGGACAGGTCACCATCTCCACCCCCTAGCCCCCCCCTCCGCCTTCCCCTGTTGGGAGTTACGACAGAGCAAGCCAGTGCAGTGGATAGACCTGGACCAGACCACTGGTGTGTGCGGGGGGTAGGATGGGGAGCAAAGGGAAGAAGAATACCTCTGTGAAGAGGTAGCGGCACACAAGGTCACGGTCACTAGGAGGGAGGTGGTGGCCATGGTGGGGGGGGGCAGGGGTCTTACAGAAGATTAATGACTATAGGGCTGGGGTAGGAAGAGTGTGGCCCCCCAAAGACCATGGAGCCCTTGGCACCTGTCCGTGGTCTCTGTGTATGTGGGTATCTGCCTCTGAGTCCTTTCATGTTACACGTTACACATTGGGCCTTACGTATCACACACCTCCTGTGCTTAAGATGCACGCATTACATGCAAGCTCATGCAAACAAAACACATTACATATTACACATCACAGTGTATCTAAATGGCTGAATTTATTAACCACAACCTGGATTCCACATGTTTTCAAGCACAAGTAAGAAATGTGAATTGAATGGTGACTACATAGTTGAATTTTGTTATCTGGATAAATTTGCCATTTAATATATTTAACACTTGGGGTCGGAATAATGCCCAGGACTCTGAATAGAACAAATGGTTACAGAAGATGGATGGATGGTTCTGTATAATGATCTGTTGTGATAAACTTTTTATTCAAATTCTAAAATTACCAGCTTATAGATAATTTTTTAAGAAAAGGATGCATTTGATGTCCAGCTTTGAGTATCAGGGGTGATCCTGTGACCCACACCACTGGTACAGGAGACAGACGCTCAGTGAGACAATAACACAGCCAGCCTCCATGTGGCTGAAATTCCGCCTCTGGAGTTAAGTTGTAGAAGCTTTCTCTCTCTCTCTCTCTCTCTCTCTCTCTCTTTTTCTTTAGGGCTTGACGCCTGGGGAATCACAGTGGGTAAAAGACTCATTTTCTCATCAAACACAGAGTGAGTGCTTTGGAATATTTATGAAGAATCCAAATTTAAGTTAAACATTTAACAAAAAGCATCCGATTAATATTAGACGGCGGGAGGAGTTAAATTCCCTGTGGGTGACCCAGGTTAGAAATTAAACCCGCAAAGCCTGGGCTAACTCCGTACCCCTAATTTAACGAGACAGGCTCCAATTTCGTTACCGCGGAGTAACATTTATTGCCATACATCAAAAATGTATTAAGTGCTCTGGCTTTGATTCATGTCATAATTTACTTCAAACGGTCTTTAGACAAAAGACACGTCTGACATTCCTTTAGAATATGGCGGCGTTTCGTTTAGAATATGGCGACATCACGTTCAGACTCCCGTGTGTGTTTCTTGCTGTAAACCGGCTGGGTCTGTTGAGGGAGCATTTTGACGGTACCTGCAAACACAAAGTCTGCCAGAGGGGGTGGTGGGTGAATGAAATGACTTTATTAAATGCATTTTTAAACATGCCTCTGTAATGTAGACGCTGCTTGATTTTTTGGGCCATTTATTAATGAAAGTAGTGGTAAGTCTTGTGTTATTGTTATGGAAAAAATCCAGTCCTGCAGGGACAGGAACGGCGACCTCAGGGTTTGGCAGCTGTCCCTGCGTGTGCCAGGATGGAACCCTGCCCCCCCCCCCCCCATCCTTGATCCATGCTCCATGTCCCGTTTAATCATCGGCCCCCTGGGGAGGGGGGAGGGGGAATAGGTGGGGGCTCCTGAGCTTCATGAATCAGGCATGGAAAAAAACCAGCAGCTTTATATCATGGCAAGACAAAGAAGTTCTGCTGGGGGGGGGTGCCCTGATTTACACGCATGGCCCCCGGCTGTGTTATGACAGCGCTGCCTCCTGGTGCAGGCCCACATACTGCCAGCCTCGGGTTGCCGTTAGGCACAGTGCAGCTGACCAAGTGGATTTGGTGCCAACCTAGCAACCCAGAGCAGACCTTCTGTACCCAGCTGACAGTTATGCAGCAGTACAGTGATTGGATACTGCTTCAGGGCCCCGCCTGAGTCCTTTGGTCCATCCCAATTCAGGTTTCCCATTCGGTGCCCCCACTTTAACCCCAAAACTCTGGGTCACAGTTTTTGGGTCTCCCATTTTGCCAGCCTCTCAAACAGTCTCACAGCAGGCTCTGAGGCGACATCACACTGGCAACCCACAGGCTCCACCTCCTCGAAGCAGCGGCAGTGTAGGTATTAGCTGTCAGCTTGGGATTCCGGGTGGCACCTGTGCCTATTGGCTGCACATTTACGGCTCTCTGGGCTGTTTTTCCATCCTGCCCCAAACACGTCTGTCCGGGCTGCTTCCGGACGTCGTTAGTGACGCCGTGGCTTCGAGAAAACACCTCCAAGGGGTCAGAGAGGGGATGCCGCTTCAGATCCTCCAAAGAGGAACCCCTTGCCCCCCCCTTCCCTCCCTGCTGCCTCTGAGTTCGCTTTTTACATCACCTTTCTGGCCCAAAGCATAGATTGTGGCCCCCATTGGGGTTTGAGAGCGATCTCTGACAGACTGGAGAGGGAGGATGAGAGAGGGAGAGAGAGGGAGAGAGAGAGAGAGAGAGGGGCTTGTCTAGGAGTGTTTGTTCTGGCAATGCCAAGCTGGAGATTGGCAAAGTGTTCTCTTGTTTTTATTTCCCCTGAGATTTGTACCACATCTTGAGATTTGACAAATGCCACTTCGGTGATCCTGAAGCTCAAAACTGACTTACAAACCATTTTGATGCAGACAGACTGCTGAGATAGGCTGGGGTGTACATGATAAAGACATCCCATAGAAACTACAGATAGCGTAACTAAATAAAAGACAGGCTTTCTGTGGAAAACACCTTTGGCGTGCAGCTGTGATTTGCTCACTTGATGATTGAATTGCTGAATGTATAAAGTCAGTCAGGTAGGAGATAAGTGGAGCAGAGTCAGTCTCTCTCAGCTCTGACGTGCCTCAGAAACACGGAGAATTATCCAATTAGGACCAGAGACGTTATGGAAGTTTGCCACATGGCCTGAATGACAGTAATCGAGAGGCGGTCGTTAGTGCCTGTTACTGGTGCACGTTAGAGTAATTTATTACTGGGTTTGATTTATTGTAATGTTCCTGCTGGTCGATGTCGGCGGTCTTCACTAATACGATGAGGCCTACAGTGAAGTTTTCTTCGCTCCTTGCTGTTCTGTCACCACCATTGTTGCCGTGGTGACCTCGCACTCGTGCTGCTGGTCCTGGCGGTCCACACCGATTCGGATAGATGACAGACAGGCTTTTTCTGCAAGCTGTCCCTTTCATGGGGACGGGGGCAGATATCGATCCATCCACTTTTTTTTTGTGCTGTTTTTGTGCGTCGGCCGTCCCATCACTGATGCCTGCATTACCCGTGTGACGTGGGTGTTCTTTGTGAAATGGGTGGCTTACATAATGCGCCCCCACCACCCCGGGCCGGTGGTTCGGTGACTTGCTGATGAAGATGAATTTGAGAGCAGGGGATGCGTGGGGCACTGACGTCCCTCTTGGCCACATATTGCCGAGGGAGCGTTCGCGGCCGTAAGGTCACTCCTTCCGCATTGTCCTTTCAGAGGGTAGGAACACGTCACGGTCATTCCCAGCAGCCCGTGACCGAATACAAACGCTATACAAATATTGGGCCATTGTATTTGAAATGGCTGACTGAGTAGCGAAGCACCTGGAGGCAAGCCGGTGGAATTCGCAGAGGTCAAATGTCAGATTCCAGGCAAGGGGTCATGTGACAGGTGCCTGTGGGCCTGGAAAATCCAGTTTAGGGCCTGGGGACAAAATTGGGGGGGGGGGGGGGTAT
>JAODKF010000030.1:1530580-1550872 GCA_026779585.1 Mormyrus proboscirostris | reverse complement strand
GCAGCGAGAGGGGGTCCGGGCTTCGCCTGGGGGACAGCGGCCGTCCCGTGGCGGCTGCGGCATCCCCACCTACCTCTTCTGCCGCCGTCCTGGCTGCCCGTCGATACGTTCAGGGAGATTAGGCTCACAGACAACAGGGGGCCTGTGGAGCTGCAGAGGAGGGGTGGATTAGGGAAAGACAAACAAAGTCTCTGTAAAGTCCCTTGTGACTGCTGGGGCAGCACCTGTGCATTCATGGGGCCAGGTTCCGTCACAGGGATTCACGGAGCAGCAGGCTGGCGGCTTGGCCACCAGTAACCCCGGTTTGGCAGGAGTGGCTTGTACTCTGCCTAGCCGCTGCGAGTGGCCGCCTGTGGAGTTGTGCGCCACACCGAGACCGAAAACAACAGCCTGGGTTTTTCTTGCTCTTTTTATTTAAAAAAAAAAAAAAAAAAAAGAGAGAAACAGTGAAAACAAGCAGTAAAGGTGCCGCTGAGCAGAAGGGCTTCTTATCGGATAAATATTTCAGCTTTTAAACTGTTCCCGATTTCACGAGGCTAAATCAGTTATCCTTAATTAAAGTACAAAAAAAGAGAAGTCTTACATGAGAGCACAATTTAACAGCAGCAAAAACACGGCGCGTGTGTTGGTATTGTAAACAAAGTTTAATATATGTACATATTTTTGGCAAATATCTAAAGTAATTTCACCTATCTCTCAGCTGATATTTTGCATTATTAAAATTGGTCATTTCCAATCAGGAAACCTCCTAGAATACTTTTTACAGAATAAATAGTCTTTTTAAGACTTCTTTTAAAAGACGACTAGCTTTGCAAACGTACGGCTTAATCTCTGTAAAAGTGTGAACAGCGGCGCGACTCTCCTTGCGTTTTAATGAAGAATAAGCGTGACAGGTGAAAAATTGCGGCTCAGCATTATGGATTTTTATACACTTTTTTTTTTTATACATGAAGCATATCTGCACTACAAATTCACAGGCAATGAGAACTGTGAAGCGGCATCAACTCCGGTGACAAAGAGCCCCAATTTTCTAAAAAACACAATAGCCCAGCGTTAACCCCTGCGTGCCCAGAGGGAGGCAATTTCATTTACCTCATTAACTACTGAGATGAGCGTGTTTTAATCCGCTTTGTATTGAAACGCTGATCTGGATGCTACGGGTTTGTTCTGCTCTGACTCTTTCGCCGTCTTCGCCGTTATAATTAGCCGGTTCCGCCGCCTTTTTGTGGCCAAATACCTTTATTTAGGGTTTTAAATATTACTGTCACTGCACCTAATGTCCGTTTTATGGGCCCTTTAACATTTACATTTTATTCTCTAAATGTTTATCTAAATGTGCAAGCCCGTGAGCTGCTTTGGTCACCGCTTTATATGAAATGAAAAATCACAGAATTCAAGTAGGCTTGTTTGTTATGGTACAAAATCCCAGTCCGTCGCCTAACTAATTGGATAATCTTTTTCCCTAATGTTTTTCCTCCTGCATGTTCTCAGTTAGTACCTTGGTTGGTCAACTTGTATGTTGCGCTAATAATTTAATATATATGGAGAACTTTTGAGAAATATTAATGTAGTACCGGTAATTTTTAAAAAAGAAAATTTGGCTAATTGAAATGCATTACAGTATAAGAAGATATATGTCCTTTAACTTAAATGCACAAAATATATAAACCGCATGAATGTTAACTGCTTTTCGCGGTATGCTCGTGCTTGTGACAGTTGTACTTTGCACGTGATAAAGAACAGATTTTACTTGAAAAATAAGTTATAATAAAAAGAATTACACTCACTGTTAAACTTCAGCTACATAATAATTTGTATTCATTTCGCTTAATAGGCTACAGCTTTACTGTATATCTGGGAAATTACCGTTAAAGCAGAAATAGGACTAATTATAGAAAATAAATGGTATAAAAATTATTAAAGGATTCTCCTGCAAACCATCACCGCAGTTTTACACAGTGGGACCAGGAACACAATTGCTCATGGAATAGAGATTTAATATTTAGTGAAATGGATTTTCAAATAAATGGAGAAGGTTTATGATTGTCATATTAAAATAAAGAATTTTTAAAAACAATCAAAGTGAGTGTTTTTAATGTATGACTCAATTGTTTTTTAAATGTAACTTTGAATTATGCAGCTGTTTTAAAAATGTACTTGAGGCTTTGCATTTTCATCAGTTCAGTGTATGTGTGGTATATATATAAAACGGGCATTTGAGCAGTTCACATACTCCGTATGAAGGCAGTCTATAAATGCACATTTTTACAGAAGGAAGGTGGATTTAAACACACAGCGTAATGGAAGTGTGTGGGTCTCCTGGTGTGAGCTTTGGGGTACGCCTGTCTCTCTGAGTGTATGTGTATTTGTGTATGTGCTTACTTGTAAAATGAAGCTTTTTTCTGATTTTTTTATTTTTATTTTTAAGCTGATGAATTTTACAGGTTGCATGTGCGTCTTTCATTCACTGGAGTGCTGAATACAGCAAATTAAATATAGTTTTAGAAGCAGAGAAGCACTGCAGGGCTGAGGGAGGGGGGGTTCTGCTTTTATTGAATCACTTAGACTCCACTGGCCCGTCAATATTAGACATTTATTTACAGATTTTAGGTTTTTTTTTTAATTTCATGAAGGGCCCTGTGACCCGTAAAACTTTGATTTGGTATTTATTGCATTTGTGTTTAATTTTTGGGCCATAATCTTAAAATGACAAACCAAAACAAAAACGTATATCGTACCTGAATGTGTTTTTCTTAACATTTTCCTGAAATGGTAGTATGACACAGATCCTGCTTCAAGTCAAATTTATGATTTGTAGTCACATAAACTGTGCTGACCTTTTTTATGTATTATATAATTTAAGTATAATTGAAGTGAATAATAGCAACTTTATATCTTGCTGAATACAGTTATTGAAGTTATTTTCTTCTACTTTGACCTCCACACTAAGTTTAGCTTTGTAAGCGATTTCCCAAGAAATTAAACATGTTAAGTCACACTCAGATCTAATTTTTATCTTTCATTTTAAATGTGCACAGTGAACAAAAATTAACATCTGAAATATGAAAATTCTCCAAATTAAAAGGCAAAACAGATGTTGGCATAGTGTTCAGGTAGAACAGAAATCAGACAGATTTTTAAATATGCACAGACGCGCATGCCGTGCTGGGTGAGATGTGCCGTGTCCGGAAGCTTCCGCTCCGCAGGAGTGCCGCCGTCGCGCTCATGGCAGTGATGGGGAGATTTTTGGAGACATGTTCGTTTGCATGGCTGGTTTAAAATCAGCGCGGCGATGTTGATGACGAGTCGACCTCAAAGGGCTTTGGTCGTGTCAAGGCCTTTGAATTTTACAGGAACTGATTCTGATGTTTGCCTGGATGTTTTTTGATAAAAAACTTTCATGCTGATTAATGGGATGGGTTGGCGTTTGACTATTTTTACATTGTGATGTAAGGAAAGGTGTAGCAGATGTACGTCTCACCTTGGAGCCTTTTAATAAAATCGGTCCTATGTATTGGCAGATTTGCAAAGCAAACTAAGTTGTGTTAGGCTACCAAAGAACCGGGCTTTGAATCGGGTCCATTTTTAAGGCCGTGTGCTGGTTCTGCCCCATCATCTGGAGGTCTTTTGGCCCAGGTGGTCTGGTATCAGTCAGCTTCCAGATTCTGCCGGTCAGAGTCAATCGACACTCAGGCTTAGCCAAAAAAAAAATGTGAAAGTGTGTGTCAGGTCTAAGAAATGGTCTGTTTTATTTCCTCTTTTTGAAGAGAGAAAGGCAGCCCGACAGATTTGATTTCTTTAACATCCCTTTGCTGAGTTTGGGTCTTTAAAAGCCCACTTACGGCGCTGATTTTTATTTATTTATTTAAAGACCAAGGCAACACCAATTTCATTAGAGCCTCTCACGTTAAAAGCTCTTTGCCCTTTAACCAAGCGTTTCAGAGCTATTGGGGTAATCAGATTTTTTTTTGCCTTCGTTGTGGAGATGGTATCGTGGGCTGAGGTCCGCATGGGTAACCAGGACGGCCCCGCAAAGGCGCTATCCAGATGGGATCAGCTGACGCTAATTTGGTTTCGGAATACATAAGCCAACGGAGGGGGGTCCTGGAAGCTGATCCACGATTGCACCCTCGGCCAAAAGAGGGAGGCCGTCATTGGTGTCTCCCGCCGCCAATCACGGGCACTCGATCAGCCAGGCCGACAGTCCTGGAGAGCCAGTCCGTTATAGGGAATTTTAGATGGAGGCGCTTGGATAGAGGCGAGGGGGGGGGTGAAAGGACGTGATGTTTGAATTCAATTTGTCACCCAGATCTAAATGCACGTCCAGGTCCCAACAGAGGCTCATTGTCCATTTCATTAAAGCAATTACTAGCTGCACCGGAGCTCTTGTACTTCCGGAAAGCTCCATGTACGACTGCCATACTGTAAAAAGAGGTCCCAGATGCCCAGGGCCACCGGGAAGCTGGGACCTGTGCAATTAGGGATGCTAATTGTATCCAACATCCCCCAACCCTCCACATCAGCCCCCCCCACTCCTTCCACGCCTGATGCCTTTTTTCTCCCAGTGTGCCTATTATTCCCAGCTTTCTGCCCCCCCCCAAAACGCCACAGTCCGCCCCAAACAAGTGCCCTGAGGGCAGGGACCGGGAGCAGGTCCCACAGCTTCAAGGTGTGGTACGCCCACTGCCTACCGCTCTCTGCTCCCACTGTCCACTCCTCATCCATCCATCCATCCATCCATCCCCGTCGCATGGCTCCCTCTCCCACTTGATGTACCCAAGCAATTATCTCACCAATTAAACATGCTTCACTTACACTTCCATCAGACAAAAGATGTGGTATAAATGCTGGCTCAGTAATGATGGTGAGGCCGTAACCAGGGGGTCTCAGGCTGGTAACTGCGATGTGACAGTCCTGACCCCCCAGTCCTGAGCCCCCAGTAATGGGCATTAGCCGTTTTACTTTTTCAGCTGTGGCAAACTGGACACGTCATCATAGTGGTATTTGATTTAACGGCGTGACGGGGGCGGGGTGTGATTGAAACTGACTGGCAGATGCTTTCCGATTTAGCCGGGAGAAACACTTCTGCGTGCAGATGGCCGGGTTGCCCTGACCAACATGGCCTACGGAACGTGCCGGTCACGGGCTACCTGACGTTTCCATCGATCCGGCCTGCGGAGGGGTGTTGTGGGGAATGAGGTGCCCGTGTGACATTCAATTTGGGTGTTTCACATTAACGTAAAATACATTTATGATGCATCTATGAACAGTGTGTGAGGCCTCCCTGTACTTTTATGGATGTTTTGGCAGAAACATGGTATTTGTGAAATAAAATACTGTCACACTCGCTGTAAATTTTTTTTTTTTTTTTGTATATGACATGTAAAGATTTATCATTAATTACACATTAACAATAGTGACAGCAGTTAAACTTCTATTACTGTTTTATTTATTACTTATTTTATATTCTTTTATGCACAAAAAAAGCTGCAGATAATTCATTTGCATAGCAACCACGCATGATTTGTTGTGTTTGTGTTGTTCAGAGTGTATGAGTGTAAATGCGTAAACGCTAAAACATTATCGCCACGTAACGTGTACAACATGACAGTTTCGTGCCGCGCTCTTACTGAGTCCCTCGTTTCTGTGACCACCCCATAATTTTGTCACGTTCCATATCCTTCCAGAATCGCTGGGATTTTATTTAGTTTGTTCTTGTTAGCTACATCTTTTGTTAGGTAGATGTAGTTATTCAAGAGTGTGTATTTTATAGATTTTTATTGGTTGTAGTAATGAGCCGTTTGTTTCCTTCAAGGTATAAATTTAGTTTGGGGTTTATCGAGCTGGTAAAGGGGATATTTATTCTATCGATCCGAATTTGTAATTTCAGCAGATGCCTCAGAGAATTCTGAGAGACGTGGGTAAAATTCCATCGTCGTCATGCCAACTATTGTGAGCCTGCGTCCGCCCATTCAGGAGAACCTGGAATGCGGCCACCTGCTCTCAAAGTTTGCCACGGTAACCTTGCCACTCAGACCCTCCCCAACGTAACAATAGGTTTAAAAATAACCATGCCCGTTAGTGGTGGGGGTGGCCTGTGAGACTTTGTGCCCTTGCGACAGAGACGTGGTGTCACTGACATGGGCTGGCGGCGTTTCCCTCCGCGGTGGATTGGCGAGGCCTTCATTGTTTTTTGGATAGCTGGGTCTCGGGGGCTGTGGCTGACCCAAAAGTCAAGATGACCCCCTATATTAAAGCCAGAACGACAATTTTCAAACGTTCGCCTTTAAAAGGGTGCACACATGTGCCTGTGTGTATGAATATGTATATATAAAACCTCTATTTAATGCTGCATGCTGATATGGCTACTCAAGGTGGCCTCGCAAGCAGCACTGACATGGTGAGAATGCAAACTGAAGGCCTCCTTCAGCCTGCAGAAAACGAGAGTGCTGGATTCGAGATGAATCCGGAGCTGACTTGCTGCGCCGCGCCGGGAGGAAACCCTCCACATCGCTGGGAGAAATGGAGGCTTCACTGACTGACAAAGGAAACAGGTGGCGACCTCACACTGGGGGGAAAGCTTGCTTTTTCAGCACCCCTGCCCCCCCCCCACCCAACTTCAGTGGCTGTAATCTGATGTTTATTAATGACTTCTGCCGACTTTTGACATGCACTTTGTGGGCATATTTAGTAACCGTCATAGATTTACCAGTTAATAGTTATAACTGAGCCATAATCCTGCTTGTGTGTGTGATTTGAGCGCGAACACACCGTGACCAATGTGGGGGAATGTTTCCCTCAGTACTGCAGCCCTCCTCCCCATATAAATTCACTGGTTTTGGCTGGGCCATCGCCGTGCTTCCTGACTCTTTGCTGTCTCTACGTTGGCACAGACGTCCCAGTGCTTATCCGGTGTGTCGGTGTCTGCCGGACACTCACCCCTCGTGATGTGTGTGGGGGGGGGGGGTTGCAATAAACCCCCTCCCCCCCATTTTCTAAAGTAGTCAGTAATTAAATGCAATGGGGGGGATGTAAAGTCCGCCAATTTGCACTCTGGGCAGGGGTGCAGCGGGTGGGGTGGGGTGCATCGCGGTGAGCGTGGGTTGGCGTGTGTGCCGGCGTTTATCGGGGAATGTTATTGGTATTGAGCGGTCAGTCGTTTGAAGGTTATGTTTCTGAGCAGTAATTGGAATGCAAAATAACATTAGGATCGATGGTCGGCTCTGTTTATTTATGAAATCAATATGGAAACTGTCCGTCTCGACGCGGCTCTGATTTCTCCCGACAGCTCGGTTGGGCGCACCGCCCCCCCCTCGTCCCATCACTGCCTTTCCACTTCCCTTTATTTGTATTTTTATAATTATTATTTTTGTTTCTATTTTTACATTTTATTTTGTACAGTCGGCCGTGGGGATATGAAGGACAGTAGTGTATCATGGGGCTTGGCCCAGGGGCACTGTCCAGTTTACTGGGAAGGAGAGATAAATACAGACGTGTCCCGCCCCCCAGTAAATGGTGTTTAGCAGGAGTTACGGCGCGCTGAAGCATTGCCGCTATGGCATTAGCCACTTAGCCTTCATCAATGCCATACTCAGGGACAGAGCGGGTCACACCGACACCGGAGCCGCCCAGGACAGCCTGTGACTGCCGGGCGGCTCATTTAATGCCCCGCTGCTGTCGCGGAACTCGCCACTGCCCCCTCTGGGCCGCCACAGCAAAAACACCAGAACATTTTCATTTAATATTTTATTTTTGGTCTTGTCGATGTTTTGTCACCTCGCCTTGTTGCCGATCGAAACCAATTTCCTGGAAGGAGCTCAAGTGAAGGTGGACTGTGAAGAAAAGCACAGTGAAGCATCTAGGGGCATTTAAGCAGCTGGTGGATGGTCTCCTCCCCCTCCTCAGCATCACTGTTTTAAGATGTCTAGTGATCAGATTGTCATGCTCAGTCATGTTGCTGTGTGTGTGTGTGTGTGTGTGTGTGTGTGTGTGTGTGTGTGTGTGTGTGTGTGTTTATTCCATTCTTCAGTCCTTTGTGAAGGTTATTCTCTCAAGCTGCTGTAATCGGAGTCCATTACACTGCAGCCCCCCCCCCCACCCTTTCTAGTCGCTGTTGGATTGACCTGAGAATAACAGGGGATTTTCTCGGTAAACCAGACTGCATTACAAAGTAAATCTTTATTCCAAACGCTGCTGGAAGGAAGGGCTTCCTCCTGTGCGAGCGACAGGGATGCTCTGTCAAGCGTGGGGATGGGGGGGCTGTCCCTGCTAGGCTGCCTGGCTCAGCACCATTTAGAAATCACCCCTAAATATCATATTTTGATTCTTTTAAAGCTCAGCTGCAGGAAAACGTTTTTGGTTAAGAAGAAAATAAGTTCCATTGAAAAGTTGTGTGTGGTGGTTTCTATTTAAAATGTATTTATCACACAGGCAGACCACACTTACACATAGAGAGTATAAGAACAGATTAGAATTCTGTACATTTGTGTAAATGAGTGTAAATGAGCAACGGTGTAAACAAAATAACTCTAAGTATGGTGTTGATAGATTTGTGTTTATTTAAATTTTTTTTACATGTACTTTTTTACATGAATTTAAGTTTAGCATGTACATCACTTTGAATACAAACAAGTGAGGTAAATAGCACATTATTATTTGCCCATGGGGGGGGGGATGTCTGTGAAACCTAAATGTCATCTGCCCCTCGTCAGAACTCCCCCACTTAATTACTCCTGAATAGCATTGTGCTGAGTGCCACCGTATTAATTTTAATCGCTTGGTGCTTTTTATGGGGTAGGAAGAAAAGGAGAGAGTTACTGGAAAAATGGTCACCAATCCCCCCCAGGGACCCTAGACAACTTTGCAAAATCTTCCTGTTCGTCTCAAGCAGTGTGCTTATGTCTGCAGCGTTTAACAACAAAGTAACCTCCGTTGACTCCACCCACCGCGGGGCAGGGGATTCCTCCGGCGTGGCGCTGTGATGTTTCCGCGGCTGCTATGCCCTGGAATCCGTCCTGCTGCGTACTCATCTGTACGGGAGGAACACGCAGCTATTTCATGATTTATGTTTTTTGTTTCAATTTTCAACTTCTTTTTCTGGCCTTGGAATTTCATGGTGAGCTGGAAGAGATTTGGTGATGTCATCAGCTGTGCTGCCTTGTGGGCGGCTCCCGGAATGAGTGATTTTTATTCCCAAAATAAACAGAACTACATCCAGGTCCCACACACAAATATGAGTAATCATATATATCCTATGGATCACTAAAATGTCAGTTTTTTTTGTATTATTTTAAATGGCCCATCAGTAACAAAGGTTCTTTTTGAGTGACCCGTTCATAAAGCAGTAGTGCTTTTTTGGGTGCTGTTTCTGTATGTGATGGAAGCTTAATCGCTCTTCATTTTTGCTGTGTGTGTGTGTCTGTGTGTGTGTCTGTGTGTGTGTGTGTGTGTATGATGTCCCCTCTGCCAAGCCTTCTGCTGATGAGGACCATAATTTATGAGTCGCACAGGACGGACTCTTTGTTTAAAGCAGGTAGACTTACCCCTAAACAAGGGGCGCCTATCAGAGGAAGATTAATGAACTAATTTCATGCATGGCTCCGTGCGGCTGTCCCACTGCATTGCCGGCAAGTCCGCATCCGGACCCGTGATTTACACGCAGGCCTGTTCAATAGGCTTAACCCTTTGCAATAACATTCCCCTCGACAGATAAATGCAGGTCCTGGACGAGACCAGACTGGTGACACTCTGGGGTGCTGCTTGCATTAAGAGGAGATTGATGGTTTCCAGTCATTTTGTACCATTTGTTGGTAGCCAGGGGACAGAGACCCTGCCAGAAGTGTGGACCCCTGGTCCCGATGCATCCTGCGCTTCTGAAGAACGTTTATCGCAGCTCTTTCATATCTGATGCGATTCCTTAACGAGTCTTTTGGCCTCTCCTGCCTCCTGAGCTGCTGGCGTACGACGTGAGGGGCACTTCCCAGTCGGCTCCTTGCGATTCCCCCTAGCGGGTCCCAGATGGGGGGGGGGGAGCCCTCGACCTTCCCGTTCAGCAGCAGCAGCCATCTCGGAGAGTAAGAAGTTAAACACCAAGGAGAGAATCAGTTTTGTTGGGGGGTGGGTCCTTTTGGATTTGAGTATGAAGTCTGGCCATTTCCTGGAACGTGCAGTAGCCTATGGATGGCTCAGCCTGGAGAATTTCAAAGTGCTTGAGCAGCAGATGCCGTGATGGGCAAGGAGGTCATTACAAATTATTGTATAACACAAAAGCCGAATCCCGGTGCTCTGCGTGCACAGAGAGCGCTGAACTACTTTTTACATGCGACGTGACGCAGGGCCCAGTGGGAAACTTCACACGCAGGCTGGGAGAGACATGTTAACCGTTTTAGTGCCTCGGTGCTGCCCCACGCTCCAGGAAACAGAACCACGCGTTGCGTCGAGTGATTTAGTTTGTTTTCTTCAACAGCGTTTAGCGGCCTGGATCCCAATCCTGCCAAATCCTGATGGCATGTACCCTGTCCCAGGGCTCAGTGGGGAGCCTCTACCATAGCAGCAACACTGAATAGCGTCGCACATCACAGCAGGCGGGCTTTGTAAC
Organism: Mormyrus proboscirostris; assembly: GCA_026779585.1. NCBI lineage: Eukaryota > Metazoa > Chordata > Actinopteri > Osteoglossiformes > Mormyridae > Mormyrus > Mormyrus proboscirostris. Next base: position 1,540,275 of record JAODKF010000030.1, on the reverse strand, counting down.
CAACGTCTCCATCCAGGAAGGAAGAGGCGATCGATAGCTGCGATCTGCGTGCCATCCGCCCCGTTTCCCGGACCGCTGGAATGCGGGGCTCATGTGGCTGCCCGGTGATGTCATGGCTTTATAAAGGCCCGTGGTGACATCGCCGGGCCAGCAGCTAAATTTAATCCCCCTGCTGGAGACCCAAGATCCTAATGGCCCGGCCAGGTTCCCACCCCCCACGCCTTGGCGGTAACCCGGCACCAGTCTCCGGGCCAGCATCGGTATCGATCCGGGGCCCCCCCACGAGTTTGCGTAAAACACTCCCCTCCATGGTTTGTCTTTCTTTTTTTAAACCTCCCCTTTGTCTGCTGCTATAAATCTAACCATCATAAATCCTCGTCTATCTCCCGCGAGTACGGTGACCGTGGTAACAAAGAGGGTCACGCCGGTCACTTGCTCTTCTGTATTTAGTAGCAGGGAGGGGGTATCGTCCCCGAGATTAAAAAAGGGCTGCATGGGACGGGGGGGGGAAGCGCCCCATCCACTTGCCCTGTTAAAGGTGCCCATCCCCCTGCGCGTGTTTGCTTCACCGGGGGTCCGAGCCCCCTCACATTCCCTGGGCAGTTATTAACCTGCCTGCTGATATGCAGTGACCGCGACGTCCTCCATATTGGAAATTGGTCTCATCTGGACGACGTTCCCTCCCTGGGAGTGAGTTGGTGGCCCCCAGACTTATGCGGTGACGCGTGGATCCCCCTGCTCCCTCCCCCCGACATGGCCTGCAGCTTGTTATTAGCACAGTGGGCCAGTTTTCCCCGCTTTAATCGACCCAGCTGACGTGTGCCGTGAGGACCCTCTCCTGCCTGCCATGATTGGGGGGGGCACATGTGATGGTGTCATCATGAGATTTTTGGGAGCTGATGACAGTGGCGATTGGGAGGGGGGCTGTCAGGAGTTAATTGAGTTCCCCCCACTTCTGTCTCCTGCCCTTGGGGCTGAGAGTTTATAAGGGACATCGCCCTGAGTTTCAGCACCCCCCACCCTTCCACACATCGAGATCTGATATCAGCCCAGTCGAGGGCCCTCATCCTGTACAGAGGGTAGACGGGATGCCCACATCAGTAGCCCCCTGAACAGCTAATAGCTGGAGGGCTCCCCCCCCCCAGGAGGTCGCAACCCAGCAAAGTTTAACGACCCGCTTCGTCGGATCTATCTTGTCACACGACAGAGCACTCTCCAATTGGTTGCCACAAATCTGCCTCAGCTGCTGATTGGTTAATGATGGGTCCCAATTTGCTGGGTGAAAAAAAAAAAAAGGGAAAGACAGAGATGGCACATTGTGGCTGTCCGAGACGGGTCGGCTAGCCAAGCCGGCCCAGGAAGGTTCCAGCGGGAATGCGGTGCGGCAGAGGGGGAAAGGGGGGAAAGGGCGTGTCCTGGGGCTCGGAGATTATTAGGACGGCTAATCCGGGTGACGGCTGAGGGGGTGGAATGACATTAGGGGATGAAATGTGGTTAGGAAGGCCAGCCGAAATCAGATTAAAGATGAACCGGGCACTGCTCTGCCCAGCCACACGGCCCGGCACACGCCGTGAATTCTGATCGTCACTGAGGGAGCCGGGGGGGCTTAATCCCCAGAGGCCCGACCCGAGCCAGGGAACCAAAAAGGGCAGCCGCTCGGCTAAAACTTCCTATGAAAGACACATTAAGCCAGATGTTAGCTGTCAGGCATATTACTGCATTAATGCTTTTGGATGGTGTAAATAAAAATAGACCGTGAATAATTATTATAATGATTGCACTGTACATTAAGCACTGCAGCAGTAATTTCACCTTATGCTTGTTGTCATGACACAGCGATGAATGTGTGGTGACACAGGGTGCACTGCAGTACCGTGTATGAGAGATGGAGGGAAAGTGCTTAATGTTGGAAAAGGAAGGTGGTTTTTGGCTTCGGGGGACAATATGAGACGGGGGGGTTAAGCTCCCAGCAAAAATGTCAAGAAGTGAAAACAGACCCAGCATCATTTATGCTTGGCATAACCCGGGACCATCCGAGTCTCGGAAGCCTGCATGAGGGAAGGGGTACCCGCCGCCCCCCCCCCAGCGCTCGGAGCGCGGACGGTTACCCACCAGCCGGCCATCAGGGAGCCACGCAGGCTTCAGCACGTGTTTACTGGGGAAATGCGAGGCGTGGACTCTCTGATGCTGGTATTTATGTACGGAGGTGACACAGATCAATAAGAAATATAGTTTTATTTTAATATTACTTTCTGCCCTCATTTCATTCAGAATGAGATGCGTGATCATGTGAAAGGTTATTTTGGTCTTGTTTTTCCCACAGACTTACAGTAATTGATTATAACTGTCACAGTTCAACATTTTAAAGCTTAATCATAAAAAATATGAATGTGAACAAAATCCTAGTAGCAGCATAGAAAGCGAGGTGGTCTGGGAGGGTGGGTGGAGAGTAGGTCTCTTCCACAAGGTCAATGACTTCAAGAGGGGGGGCTCTTTTTATTATTTATTTTGGCTGTTAACCTTTTTGTGAATTTCCAGAGGTACGGGGCCCTCGGAACGGCGATGAATATCCATGACAGACAGGAGGGAAAGCCGGTCATGAGATTTAATGTGACACAGTGACCCTGTCTACGTGGCGGCTGGGAGCTAGGGGTGAGGAAATAAGTCTGACCTGGTGACCTGATCCTGCCCCCCACCCCTTCACTCTCACAATTAAATCTGTCCACGTTGAGGGAGGGGGGGATAGCATGGCTGTGGAGGGGGCTGCAGAAAATCACACCCCTCTCTTTTTTTAAAATACAACTGATTCCTGCAAAGGTGTCCATGATGTGTTAAATTACCCACAATGCTCCCTGTGAGCCATAGGCCTTGTAATGTAGGTTTGAAACTCTTGTTTTGGAATTTACACAAATCCAGTGAATCCAATTCCGCTAATGCAAGAGAGCCACACCTGACCTTTGTCCCGGGGGGGCAGACCCGCTCTCGACTGCGTGAACCCTGCAGGTCACCGCGAGTGCGAATATGTCGCCCATTGCCTCTGCTTTTCACACTGTCCAATAACCTTCTGAGAGAGCTTTGTGAGACCGCGAGTGTCTGTCGTGCAAAGCGATGGAGTCTGGGCTGCATTAAAGCTCGATTTGACTGAGTGCTGGTGTGCGGGAACCGCTCGATACTGCGACCGGCACCGCACTCCGCCATCCAGGACGGCGCTCCAAACGCCATAAGAGTCAATATCACTCCGTCAGAATCCTTCAAGCTCCAGTGTGACTCGTAGGGACAGTTTCTGAGGGTGTGTTCAAAGTGTTCTTATAGTTATCAGTGTGGTGCGTGTGCAAAGAGTCATAATAGTGGCGCGCAAGCCACTTCAGAACCGCTAGATGATGCCGCTACCAGTGCACTGCCCGCTAACCCGACAGCATGTTGACTTTGTGGTAGCTATGAAAGGGGCCTGTTAGTAGTTTGCCTACCTATTTGCAGCTGCTAATAGGTGCTGTGAACCATTACAACTGCTGGTGGGTCTCCTCTTTACAGCCAACGAAAGGTCCTGCTGACTCTCAGTAGCCTCTTCAGGGTCCCGTCAATAAGTTATGATTATCATTAATATGCCTATCAAGTGCTTAAAATGTAACATTTATTTTGTGCATTCATACAGCTGATGAAATGAAGGGTTGAAGGGTTCAAAAGCCGGTTCCGTAAATCATCTACTGCTGAACCTTCTGTTTAGGTTAAAGAGCGGTGTGTGCAGGGAGTGTGGCTGATATGCTTGGTGTGAACAGCAGGCTGATGCTGATCCCCCTCCCAGAGGACTCTTCTTCACATTTGTCTCTGCTGCCCCCCCCCCCTCCCCCGCAGGCTGCTGAATAGAATGGCCACAGATGACCGGCATCTGGCCTCCAGCTGTGGGTCCTACATCAAGACTGAGCCGTCGAGCCCCTCCTCGATCATCGACACGGTCAGCCACCACAGCCCCAGCGGCAACTCGGACGCCAGCGGCGGCTACGCCGGCGCCATGAACAGCCACCCCAACGGCCTGGACTCGCCACCCATGTTCACGCCCGGAGGCCTGGGGGGCGGAGCCTGCCGTAAGCGCTATGACGACTGCTCCAGCACCATCATGGAGGACTCGCCCATTAAGTGCGAATACATGTTGAACTCCATCCCCAAAAGGCTGTGTCTGGTCTGTGGAGATATAGCCTCGGGATATCACTATGGCGTGGCTTCTTGTGAGGCCTGCAAAGCCTTTTTCAAAAGGACGATACAAGGTATTTCCCTCTCGCCCCCCCAACACACAGCGTACATGCCCCCTGCCCCGGCCACAGAAAGCACGTGTGGCCCCCACACCACCATACCAGGTGTACATCCCACTTAGGGTGCTAATATTTAGCGTTTAGTGTCACGCCGCTAATTCCCTCTTTGTCTTTACATCCATGGCTATAGCTGCGGGAGCATATGAATGATGGCAGTGACGGGTAAAAACGAGGGACAGGTTTCTTTTCTCTCTCACTTTGGGACAATGAGCCCACATCCTCTGAGCCCCATGGAAGCGAGGGGGGGGGTACTGGTAAGTTTGTAGATCTAGTAAGAACAGCATAAGCAGGATGCAAGTGAGCACTGGTGCCCCAAGTGGGTGATGCGTGCAAGGTCTGGAGAGGCACAGGGAGAGCGTTTGGTGTACGCATGCAGTTTACTGTCTTACAGTGTAAAGAAACATATGGACACTGATGGAATCGTGCTTAACTATCTCTTTATGAGGATTTTAATGATACAAAGGCTATAAAACAGGCAGAAAATGTTATTTAAGGGATTGTGTCACTTGCTCAGATGTCGTTTATTTCAGGTGTCACATGACCATCCCATTCTGGATTAATGCAAACTGGTCCAGTTTAATCTACCGGGAAGTATATCTGTTTAAATCCCTTCATGGTTGTGACATATTAGAAACGTGTTTTAAAAGCCTAAAAAGGGAAATGGAGATTTAACCCTTTTAAATCGCGCAGGCGTCGCGCAGGCGTCGCGCAGGCGTCGCGCAGGCGTCGCGCAGGCGTCGCGCAGGCGTCGCGCACACCCCCCCTGCCGCCAGCTTTGAACATCATGCTTTAAAAAGAGCAGCGAGCCCCGCAGTCACAGGGAAGAGGCGTCACACGTGTAACATGGGCCTGGAACAAATAAGGAGGGGGGACGCTAGCAAGGGAAGTGGGGGGAGAGCCGTCTCGGGCCGCTTCGCATTGTCGATCTTGAGGCCTGCTGCCCCCCCGCCCCCCTCGGTGGGCCGGCTGTAATGGACCTAATCTGCCGGCGTTTGTCCGAGCCACAGGAGTTTTGTCAGTAACAATCAGCGTTTGGAAAGTGTAATTAAGGCGAAGGCTTTTCATTAGGAAGAGGGGAGGGGGGAGGGGGCGGGCCTTAGCACCAGCTTCTCTGGTGACACACAGGCCCCCCCCTCCAAAGCACCTCCTCCCCGCAGGGACCTCCCCACCAGCTTCTCTGGGCTTCTGCCTGCATCCGAAGCGTCCCGTCCCCAGCAGCCCACGTCGCAGCAAAGGAGCCAGACGACCTGGGGAGGGGGGGGGGTTTCCAAAACCTGTGGGCCGTTTTCCTCCGTGGGCCGCAACACTGTATCAGGGGCCGCCTGTCTGCCGGACCCCTCCTCTCCCAAACGGACGTCTTCCTCAGATTCTGCCGAATAGGGTTCACAAGCACATTCAGATAATCCGTATTACGCGACACCGAATCCTCCACGAAGACGTCCTCGATGCCACATGAGGTTCAGCCCCGACCCCATTTATGGTATTCAATATGGGAATAACCTTATGATCCATCCATCCATCCATCCATCCATCCATCTTCCAATTGCTTATTCAGTACAGGAATGTAGTACACTATATTCCAATGAGTACTACACTAAAGCAAACTTCCTTAGAGGGTCATGCATCTCCTACAGTCTAACTATAAAAGCACAAGTCGCATAATTCTTCATCACCTCTTCATCACCTACCTAACTTGTCCTTAGAATCGCACGTCAAGCCTTTTCCTTTCTATCTCAGCCCTTCCATCGTCTGAAGCTGCCTGTCTGTTTCCTGTATCCTGGTCCATCTTTCCCGTCTAAAGCGGTGAAGTGCCTGTGTCACCCCAGCCAGATCCAGCCTTTGGCCACATCCAGCTTTCAGGGGGGAATCAGCCCGTCGTAGCGAGTCACGCTGCGCCAACGTCAGCCCCCCCACGATAGTGAGGTCACACACTGTAACCACGGCGATGATTTAGTGGACCAATCTTCTTTCCTAGGTCTTGCCAATTGTAACAACACAGGTGTGAACTTGCCTGGTGCTATATCTATAATAATATTATAACCCATATATTCCAAAAATTACATAAAGTCCATATTTAAAATGCTGTCCACATATATAAATCAATATGTCGCAGAAGGAAGGTGGGTTAAATGTATTTAACTATTTTTTGGTTATAATATTTCATAATGCTTAATTCAAGTGTCTGTGTGTGTGTGAGTGCATGTGTGTGTGTGTGTGTGTGTGTGTGAGTGCATGTGTGTGTGTGTGTCTGTGTGCGTGTGTGTGTGATTGAGAGAGAAAGAATAAAGAGACATTTCACTCCAAAAGCAGACACTCTCTAGACATATTTGTGCTCCACCCACACTTCTTAGACGCTCAGGTCTGAGAAGCGTCGGTGAGTAAAAACATTGGCACGCAGCACCTTGTCCTGCAAAGTTAAGGCATACAAATAGGTGATCATTACCCTCAATTACAAGCCACGCTTAGCTTTTAATACCATGTTCACAAAAATCAAGGCTTGAATGGTCCCCTGTGTTACTACTGCCTTTTCTTATTTGCTTTGCCGTCAGGCTACGGCGATGTGTAGGATCACAGAAGCCCGATCTGACAGGCTGCGCCTAGATAAACGGACAAACTAACTAAAGGCATTACCGTTACGTCCATTTCTGTGCATCACATAACAAGCATTTACACCTTCTTTTACTGACACCGTTAGCACTTGCGTTTATCTGCTGAATGGGAGGCATTACTGCTTTGAATGTTTAGTTTTCCCAGTATTGTAAGCGATATTCACAAATGACTAAGGATAAAAGGCGATAAAAGAGCCCACAGAGCCCACATAAGCTTTATACTATTGTTTATAATAATGTCATAACCAGTATTTTGCAATTTGTTTAGCTTCTTTAAATTGAACATTTGATCATTGTATGCGAAGTTAATGTAGGCCTATGTACAGTACACAGTACGTACAACAGAACAGAATATTATAGTCGTCATCGCGGTGATGATGGGATGCATCCTAAAATAAAATCAGAAGCACTTAGAAGTAACGGGAAGGCATTGCCTGGCTGACACGATACATAACGGGAGCCCAGCGCGCAGGAAGCGCGTGCGCCTGCCCTCTCAGCGGGCTGCTGCTGATAATTAAGGGCACCCGCCCCCGGAAAAATTTAATGGTCACACAGACAAACATAAACACACCGCCTGACCCTGCGCCTGTCAAAAAAGAAAGGGAAAAAAGAGAAAGAAATAAAAACACATTCCAGTTCCCGTAAAACGGGAAGAGGAGGGGTTTTGGGAAGCGCGGTGACTCACCACTTTCTTTTAATGGCCAAGCTCTTGTCTCAGTAGGCTGACTCTGAATGTATGTTAAGTTACGGTCGAGATCAGTCGCCCGTTTAAAATGGTAATGAGGGGCTTGAACGCACGCCGCCCCTAGACGACCCTTGCAGCTGCGAAGCCAGCCGCCTGCCAGCAAGCCGCGCCGTGCCCCCATCTACCCCCCGCATCATCCCACATCGCCCCGGTCCCGTTTGAAGTTAATGGCACCCTGTCTTTTTTCAGATCGACGATAAATGACTAACTTGTCGAGTGTCATAGACCAGAACATGCTGGTCTGTGGGAAACAAACACGCATGCAAATGTAGACGTCATTTAAAGACTCAAACGTACAACAGACAGAAATTTTGATAATAATCAAAATAACAGGTTTCATCCAAATGAACAGTATCTCGGTTCGTGATCAGTTCCTAAGATATAAGCATCCGTTATATAATTATACTTATACGTTTTTCATCTGCCCACGATTTTGTGGGTTAGATGAATATCACATATCTATAATTATGTTGCTGTTTATCACGTTCGTTTTCGTTAACATATTTCGTTTTATTTCCTACCACAAATTTTTCAAAATTTACCAAAGTCTACAACCACTGGTATGACTGGTATGGCTGCTATCCCTTACAGATCGATCTTTCTGTACATCAATTACTATAAACTAAATATACTTACACTTGTAGCTTCAGACTTATAAATTATCAGTATTTAAATAATAACTTGTTTAACATGGGACCAATCAGGACATTAACAACTGAATAAGAATTCAAAGGCTACTAAAATACTAGAAAATAACTTGTCAAAGCACCAGTGATTGATGTTAAATCATTTTGAGTAATTAACCATTTAGGTGGTGTTTGCAGTAAAAGAGGATGCAGTGACAGTTCACATTGTTTTGTAGGTAGCTGACAAGCTATAGGAAGTGGTCACTGCAGAACGGATGACTGAGGAAGTTCACATGGTGATTCGCTCAGCTGCAAACGCACCCGCGTGAGAAGCCAGGGATTCTGGCCATGTGTGCGATGGACTCTTCTTGAAGTACAATCATCTGTGATTCCCCACACAAATGCCCCCGACTTTAAGAAGCTGTAATTTTCAGGGAGTCTTGCAATTTTATTTTTATCCCTGAACAAATAAACTTGCGCTCCGCCCGCCTGACACACACAAAACAAACACGGAGCGCGAACACTCCATAAGCTTATTATCGTCGGGGAAAATTTCCTAAATTTCCAGCAAAAATAACAAAACAGCTCCAGAGCAGGATATCTTAACTGCCGGCACGGCGGTCTGAGCGACCGCACCCGCGCGGGTTTCACGGCCATGTTACCACGAAGGCCCGTCAGCCCGCGAAGGACAGCCAGCGTGTGATTTACGCAGAATGAGACGCTCTGTTTGTGTGGGGGTGTGGGGGGGTGGGGGGGGGAACGTTGGGACATACTTTTCCTACCCAAACCTCACACAGATTCTGAGTCAACACTTGCTGCCTTTTTGGATGAGGTACTGAGGGACGGAGGAAAAAGTGAGGTTTGGGGAAGGCGGGCGAATCTGGATCCCATTAGGGAAGTCAAAAGAAACGTCGACAGAATGCTGATTCAGAAAGCAGGGCCGCACATGACCGCCATAATGAATTTAATGGTTCCTTCTGTCACAGCTGCTACGGTCTATGATTTACACTTCGCATCCACTGTACTCTTTCTTTTTCCCACGTTCCTCTTTGTGTCATCCTCTCAGCCTGTATATACTTCCCTCTCCCTGTCAGGAATGTGGGGACTTCCTGCATCTGGACAGCGGTGGGATACCCAGACGCATTCCGGTCCGGTGACATGGTGAGCCGGAGAGGTCTGCTCCGCTTCCAGGGGTCCGGTACCGCTCTCAGAGGACGACGTTACACAGAGCCGGCCGGGGTTTGCCCATGACTCACCGCGAATCATGCTGGCTGTGATCCGAACGCTGGCGATTAGGGTCTCCATCACGAAGGAGCTGCCTTGTCCTCTGCATGATCAAAAGAAGTGCTTGAAGCAATATGTGATGAGTGTACAGGGGTTGGTGGGGGGGGGGGGGGGCCGGTGTTGG
>JAODKF010000030.1:1472576-1485181 GCA_026779585.1 Mormyrus proboscirostris | reverse complement strand
GCGCCAACCCCACGAGGTCAGCAAGAGAAGGGAGGTGATCCCCCTCCTCCTCCGTGGCCCCGCCGCCCCCCAACCCCCCCACCCGCTCCGTCGGCCCCCTCGTATCTTGCTGACCCCTCAGTGTTCCGGGTTGCCCTGTGCCGTAGCTGTTAATTCCCCTACATCTCCAGGGTGGCTTACACTGGAATATCTTAACCGGCGGGCCGCATTAGCATAGTGTGATGGATGCCGCTGCGTCGTCGTGCCAGATAATGTCCACATTTTGCATTTTAAACTAAGCTATGGGACAGACGCGCGATCCATTCTCAGTCGGGAAAATTAGGCCCTGCTCGCCGCAATGTCCTTTTAAATGAGGCTTGGCCGTCTCCGCCCCCCACCACAGTCTCACCGACACCCGGGGGTTCTGTCCTATGAGTAACACTAGCGATGGCCTCTGTCAGTCATAAAAAAGACCATCCTGACAGAAAAAGGTGTCACTCCGGGCTATTTTTAGGGTGGAATTTGTTTGCAAGATCTGCACACTGCCTCTGCCCCCTCTTCCATCTCGAAAAACGTTTGGTTTCCACAGCGTCCTACGATAAACTGTGTCCCATCGCTCATTCATAAGCCTCTTATAAGCATATCATAAGGCTGACAAGAGCAGCCATAAAAATACAGCCAGCAATTGATTTATTCGAAAATGATGCTTAAATTTGATGCTTATAAATAACTTTTTGCACTATGTAAATTATTCCAAAACTGTCTTTTGCACTACATTGCCCGTCCTTGTCATTTTGTTTCACTGCGTTATATACATGGCTGCGATGACAATAAAGCTTGACTTGAGTAAATTATTAAACTATACACTGGTGTGAATTATTATGTCATTGTGACACGTTAATGTATTATGAATCCTACAGAGTGTTATTGTGACAACCACTGCCTGTATTCATCTGAAGTAGATGCCCACCCCCGCTGGGACTGAAACAACCAATCAGCCTATTATAACTTATAACTGCTGCAGCCTTTGCCAGAAGAAAAGGGATTTTCTAATGTTAGCAGTGTTTTGTTCATGTTAGCTCTTATTTTGAAACCTTATAAGGGAAAATGAAGGTGATTAACAGGCACAGAAAAAGTGCTTGTGGCACTGGCTTTATGGTAATCCTCTGTTCCACACTTTTTATCATGACATCAGCTGTAAAAGTGAAGAGGGATCATATTTCAACATCAAAGCTAATCGGTGTTAGCTTAACCCCGCGACTGGAAGAAAATGAGGGCAGCATTTCATCCCACGGCAGGATGAGCTGTGCACTAGGCCCCGGTGTGCAAGGTGAGCCTCTTCCTTTCCATTATTTCGGGGGAAGGGGGCACTAAGCAGGGGAGAGGCCCTCGATTCGCTGTCCCAAGTGATGATGAGAAGAACGGGAGGGCTTGGGGTTGGTAGTGGTTGGGGGGAGCCCATAAATTTCAATATTCTACATGGGCATTAGCGTGGCAGTGATGGAGACTTGACGCCCCGGACACGTCCGAGTTCCTCTCTCTTTGCTCGGCCTCTCCTTCCTTCAAGGGTACCGTGGATGTACCCTGGGCCGCCCCACACACTCTCATCTGTGCACCACCCCTCCATCTGCCTGCAGGCGGCACTTTGCAGCAAGCAAACATGCCGTGGATCCACCCCAGGCTACAGCCCCTCTGAGCCCGTGGCCCAGGTGTCTGAATGACAGACACTCCCCCAACTCAGATTCTGGCTCCCATTCTATGTAGATCAAGAAAAATATTTTTAACAGGAAGTGCCATTGTTGTAGACAATCGTTCGCTATGTTGTAGACCATGATAGAGGCACATCTCCCCCCTCCAAAACAGTGAATGGTAATATATCGTGGAGTCCCATCCCACCATCCCTCTGGGCAACACCTTGCGTGGACGCAGCTGTTCCATGGAGAGCCAGATGCCAAGGCAGGAATGTACATGGTCACATACTGAAGGACTGTGCCAGAGGGTCCAAGGTGTCATTAACCCTCCTCTCCTAAACATCACACTAAATACACCTTTGGGCAGGATCAAAATTGTGGCCTTGGAATGCAATTAATGGGTTTTAACAAGTAGCCAAGTAGCCGTTGGGGTATGTAAGTGTAACTTTCTGGACCTGAAATTTCCAAAACTGGTATGATGTCTTGCTGCAGGTCTAGCTGGAGCTGAGGCTTTACAGCCGGTAACTGGGGGTCCCCAGCACTGGAGTTGAGGACCACTGCTGTAATATTGGCTGATGGAGAGGTCATCCCAAAAACCTGCACCCATACCGGCCCCCCATGGATCAGGTTCCCTACCCCTGCTTTACTGAGTACCAGACAATGTTCAGATGGTTTGGTAATGAACGGCACCTAAATCCCAAAGCAAGAAGCCCCGTCTCTGTTTGAATGGTAAATACCCCTGGGACACACTGGCCTCCCCCATGTCCCCAAAACCATCACTCTCCAGGAGGTCCATCGCTTGGCCTTTGTGTCTTTGTGATTTTAACCTCTGATTGGTCAGAATAGCTGGATGGTGGCTGCTTATTAAGGTTTTTATGTCCTTTACCCCAAGATTTCTGGGCAAGCAAGCAGATTGATTGGGTCGTCTGTCCACCCCCCCCCCCCCTTTCGTTACAGAGGCATGAAAGGCACAACATAACAGCTCTCTAATTCTGTCATGTTCCACTAATTGCATTTGGCTAATTATGATTTTGTGTGCGTGTGTGTGTGTGTCCCTGCAAAATAGGTTGAGAGATGAAGATTTGCTTTAACACCACCGATGCTGGCTTTGCTCAGCCGGTCGTGACCCAGAGCAAGGTCTCCCCCATTTTAATCGTTCACATTCTAATTAAAAATCAGCCCTGTCCACTTCCTGAGAAAACAAATCTTTTTTTCTGCGTGCCAGGAACACCTAAAGTGTACCCATTAGCTCTTACTAAATGCAGCTTGTAGACATTATGCTGTCCAAGGCTCATTGTTGGATGAGATGAATTTAAACCAATATAATCTCTGTTTTCTGTACTACTCACTGTCATTGGTTAATTTTAACCCTTAGTGGGGATGTTAATCTCACGCTACGTCCTTAATTACCCATTGAGTGGCTAACCGTGATGACAACATCTGCGCTTCCTGAATTTCCTCTAGTGTTAGAGGAATTGCTACAGAATGGCAGCTAACGGTGGCTAACGTTTGCTAGCACCCTCTGCCGAAAGCAGTGGTAAAGGCAGGTGCCCATGCTGCTACTTCCTTAGGTCATCGGGGAGAACTGGACCAATGAATTGCGGCACCCTGGCAGTAAACAATGCTGGGCATCCACTCCAAGGCCCTGGCACTTTATGCTAAGAAGGCTAACTAACTGGTAAAGGGTTAGCACCCCATGCGGAGAGCCACTGGGCAGGCTGGAATAAGAGAGTGGGATCAGACACCCGTAAGACGTCCTGATGGACCAGCTGGGAGTGTCTGTGTGGGGGCAGGGGGTCAGACTGGTGCTGGTGGTACGCGGAGGCTGGCTAGTGTGCCCAAGCCATGCAGATGATGGATGGTCGTATCGGGGGCACCAAGCCACACATCCCTCATGCTGTCACCCAAAGTGTCTCTGGGACATGGTGGCACTTGAGCACCAGCTTGGCCGCGCCTCAGAGGCATCCGACTCCCACACTGCTGATCACATGGTCCGTACATTAGCCTTTAGGTCACTTTCGCACTTTCCCCTGTGTGACACCGGCTCTCCATGAATCCGCCTGGATCTTTATTACAGGAGCCACTTTCATGTCCTTCCTCTTTTGTGAGCGGTGTGAGTGATTCCTGGCGGAGGGTCTTCAGCAGACTGCAGAAGCATTAGAGGAATTTGTTTATTCCTCATTCGCAAGTTCTAGATCTTGTCCATCCGATAATATCAGAATTTCATGATGAACACATGATACTACACACACACAACACACACACAAACAGACACAGTAACACTATTTAGGTACTATCTATCGTCTTATTGTAATCTCATATTGTCTCTCCCTGTGAAATGTTAATATTTACTTTTATTTATTTTTTTATTGCTACCTCATTGACAACCAAACTGCACCTTATGTTTACTGTGCTGTTTGCACTTGTCAGTGTCAGTTGTCTTGTCTTTTTGCACTTGCACTTTTTTGTCTATCCTGCAGTGTTTGCACAGTTTCTGCACACTATACACTCTGCATTGCTAGGTTGTTGTTTTGTGTAACTTATGTAGCACATTGTTTCGTTTTTAACCATGTATTGTACTGAACAGTCAACGGTTAAAAATGGCATTGACTGAGACTGGGATTTTAAAACACTACCAGCAACTAATAGCTTACGAATGATGACCACTGAAGCCTCCTAAACGAGTCTTTAAATGGTGTGTGAATTGTAGGACACTGTTAGGATATGTGTATGAGATACCTTTAATATCAATAAACACTCGAGAATTTCGGCATGAGTTAGAGGGTAAACAGACCACACAGCTCTGAAGACTGGTCCTGATTTCTTAATCCCAGATTCCTGCCTCCCGCTATCACCACCAGGCAAATTCTGTTATGAGGACCACCATCAGGAAGTAATGCACAAAGAAAGATGGCTTTGCCACCAAGACCTGGATGCAATAGGAGCAACGCTGCCATCTTTGACCCTCCTGCATGAAGGTGAGTGTTACGTTGGAATGATGGAGGGGGGAGTGAAGGAGTGGAGAGACAGGGTTGGGTGGGGGGATAAGGAGGGGAGGGAGGAGGCCTTTCTTAAAATTAAAGAGTTGTAGCCTATTAGTCTGTGTTTGGTAGCTGAACGGGCTCCCATGCCTAACACAGGAGCTAATAGGAAAAGATGTGTGGAAGTGTGTGATTTATGGTGGTGCGCAGCCAGGGCTGGGATAATTTGGTGTGGAACGGCTACTTACTGAAGGGCCCCGGCTTTGCTGCTTATCCGCACTTTCTGGTGATAAATTAGCTCTTGTTTAAAGCAGCTCAAGCCCCATTTTTCATTTTGATTACTACACTTGATATCTCTTTCTTACTCATTCTTTGTCACCACTGGCCTCTAGCAGTTTTTTGTGAATTGAAGCAACGCATTTAAGTAACTCTAACCCCTCCCCCCCTGCCGTTAACCCTTCCTTCACGTGCCCCCACCTGTCCGGTGATGGCTGTACCGGTTCAGGCATTCTCACGGACAGCATTTGGACAGGGTGGTATACATCACCCACCGACACAGGGCGACGATGAGGGATCATCCATAGTGTTTCATCTCACTCCCGATCTCCGGTCGTCTTTTTTGGGGGGGAGCGATTCAGATCTCGGTGATTCGTACGGCAGAAGGTGTTCCTCCATCCCATTCCGGTGGCCTCGCTGTTCGGCAACGTTCCATTATCCCGGATTAGCCGGGAGCCAAAATTCCCTGTGTTATTTTTTTTATTGACATCAATCTTGTGGAAAAAAGCTGCTTGTTTTTAACTCCAGTTGTTCGCGACCTGCCGCGACTCCACCGCAGAACCTCGATATCAAAGCCGGCGTGCTTTCCTCGGTGACTGCTGTCACCTCCGCTGCCAGCTGGAGGGAAGTTCCCTGTCAGTCATGTGGTAACCCCTGCCTGCACCTTCGTGGGCCAAGACAAGCCTTGCATTGATCCCCCGGTGTTTGAGTGACGGTACCCATGCTGCGTGTCTGGAATAAGAAGGCAAACTATTAAGTTATAGGAGCCGAGTTCTGATCGATGAACAGCGGGGAGGGGGGGGCGTGTAACCCGATTGGGTGGCATTCCGCCAGTCTACTGGCAGACACCACCCCACGCCCCCCCGTCGCCCACCAAACTTGAAACTGGAGGATCTCTGGCATTGCCGGCCATGTGGCTCCCTTTCCTGGCACGGCACGGTGCCTGAGTCGGTACGCCTGCCAACGCTGGACCCACTATAGACGGCATAAATAAAGCGAGGGGCCAGAGGGTGGGCAGGGGGGCGTAATTATGGCCAGATAGGCAAGCATACACCACCAGCAGAGGACACCATCCAGAGGGGTTGGGGACACGGCGGGGGGGGCAGGCCCAGGCTGGCAAGTGGACCAGCAGCTACTTACTTACTACGCCTCGTTCCACCTCTGTAGCTCAAAATAGCTGCAGTGACACAGACTCTGTGGTCATGCCCACTCAGGTCTGCGGGTCATCTATCAGAAACCAGCCATTACATTAGGCTACACGGATGATTATTATTGCTCTTTTAGAACAATATGAAAATAAAAAAATAAAAACAATTAAAACAATATTTAAAAATAGACTGTGGTAACTTGATTAATTTGTTAGTCCAAACGTTATTACATGAGAAAAAAAACATTTGTAATATTCAGTTTTAAAGAGTGCAAATTATTAAGAATACCAAAATATTAAGATCACCTATAACTGGCACAATAACACAGCGATCAAATTACTGGGCGCTACACTCTGAACATTCATACGTACAGATGAGCCCCATAGATTAGATATAATGTTCAACTGATTTCAGGTGTGGCTCAGCATTGAATATTGCCCTCGTTTTTGGTATAGTCATGATTTAAAAAGGCTGGAAACTCATTTAAAGGTACCTTTTTAAAATTTGTCAATTAAAAGACAATAAATGAATAAATGTTATTATTTAAGCACATGACTTTAAAAAAGTATTTCTCAACAGTTAAGTGATTACAGCTTGTATTTATTTTATTCTAGTGTAATACCCACAAGGAACTGAACCTAGCCAATTTCTCAACCAATTGAATGTGCCCTCCCCAGGTGAAAGCGAGTTCAGTCCCATTGGCAAGCGACAGGATCAAAGAGAGCAGCCAAGCAAAGCTACACCCCCGGTCACTCGCCAGCCCCCCCCCACCCCGAGAGTCGAGGCTCATTAGCCCAAATGGATCCAGGTGTGTTATATTAAGGGCCATTTTAAAACTCTGCAGAAGGGAGATGGGGATGTAGTTAGTAACAGCTAGCAGAAGTCAGGCAAGTCCCTGTGTGCCGTATTGATGGCTGGGATAAGAGTTTGAACACAATAAATAATTCTGTCAGTGACTCTGAGGTGTCCCCACTTGTGAGGGTGATCTTTTATTAGAGCTTTAGGAAGTGCAGGTTACTCAAAGTGTGATTCCCCCCCGTGCGCCTCATGACCTCAAACCTTTTGATAGACCATTCTCAGTCTTGTTGTGGTTTTAATCTCTGACCACATTCAACGCCTACCATGCTTTTAGGTCTGTGCTTTGAGACCATGTCATTATGGAGCTGAGCTCGACCCAATCACGACACAGTGCCAAAAAAACAGCAGTGGAAATCTGAATGGCTATGTTAAATTCCACAAACTTGTGGGTAAAAGTCTCGGCCTATGCAGGGATCCTAGGTTATGTTAGGCCAGCACTTGTAAAATACTTAATACATTTCTATAACCTGCTTCTACCAGAAATCCCTCTATATAATGTGTTTTCCTATATAATTTTTATGTTTTTAACATACAAATGGTTCTTTTGACAGCAGTATTTATAGTGCTCACAGAAAGTCTTGGGATGCTTGCTTAAATCAGTAAAAAATTGCAGTTTTATTACTTTAACAAAAATCATTACTGATGTAGAAACTCTTTTGCAATTACATAAAACACCAAAGATTTGTGTTTAGTGTCCATTTGGCAGCCAATGACTACAATTGTACTTAATAGCAAAATGGCAAGAACAGAATTGTCAGTCAAAGAAAGATGACACTTAATAAAAAGAAAATGTCTGTATGCAGATGTCAAACATCGCTTGTCAAAGGACTTTTGTTGTGAAATCAATAAATTTGCAACATTTTTACAGAATTGAGCGAGCATCACAAGGCTCTCGGCGAGCACAGTATGATGTGTGACACACTAGCTTATTCTGACACGGTACACTCGTCGTATGTGGACGATAAACCGACAGGAAACCATGCGCGACGCCCTACGCTGCAGATGAATATTTAAGCTGTGACAAACTCCCCCTTGACTATTGATGAGTGCGGGTGCCCTTCTGACCGCAGAGTCACCTCCCGCCCCCTGGACCGGCACAGTTGTCTTCCCTAAGCATATGACTTTGTCAGGAGTCGGGGAGACCTGGAGTCAGCAGCAGGGGCCCAAAGAGATCAAAGCCCCGCAAAGACCTCCGTGGGGGGGGGCTTATTTGCATCTTGTTAGTAAACTGTTTTGTTGGCGGCTCACCAGGTGGGGGGGCGGCAAGCAGCCTTGCTATCGGGTGCCTGGCCTGACTCTCACCCCCTCCTGGCTAAAGCATTTCATTTTGGCAACTGTCATCCTCAGGTGAGAGTCAGCAAAGGTGATGTCACTCCTCATCAGGCTGTCATATGTGGCAGCGTGGGGTGGGGGGGCAGGATCTCACTTGAATGTTCATTCACCCATGAGGCAAAAGATAGGAAGGCCGAGGGGGGGGGGCGGGGCTGCTGTCAGCAGCTGGGGTAGTGGGGAACAGCGCCCCCTAGGGCCTGGCCACACCCCACACTCCCGCTGGCCACTGATTGACAGCTATCTGCCAGCCTTGGAACGGGGGGCGCCCACCCCAGTGCTGATAAAATGTTAATGTAATTAACAGATAATGGCTGTTGTTTTAGCTGTCAATAATTGGGCTGGGAAAGGATAAAGGATCAGAACAATGTCACATTCAGATATCTGCCAGGCCGCATGGAATTCAATTATTTAGCCTGCGGTACACCCCCCCACACCTAACTTTGCCGTCCCGCCCCACCTTCCTTTGTCCTCCCCCTTGTCCATCACTCCCATAGCCTCAAAGTGAGATTAAAAATCTAGCTGATGAGCGGGACTTTGGGGTCTATGAACCCCCTCCCTGCCCCATCACCCAGTAGTCATTAACCCTTTCATGGTACCTGGCTGTCGATACAGTGGTCAATTATGTGAAGAAACTAGGTCTCCACACTGCCCCCTGCCTGACTGGCTTTTCAGTGCGTGCTGGGCCACCGGAAGAGTGTATTAATTTGGTACATATAAAGGGGGAACTTGTGTGAGGGAGTTGATTTTTGGTGTAGTCCCCTCAGAATGCGGGTATTTTAATAAGCATTGGAATGAGGCGTTCCTGCTTCTGGAGACGTGGAGAGGTAACACTATCATGTATAATAAATGGCTTCATGCAATTCCCTTCCTGCAACGTATCATAGCCGTCGCCATTTATTTACTTACAGGTGTCAATGATATCAAGCCTAGATATGCAATTATTCAAAAGAGTGCGATTTGGGCCACGGGGCCAGGTTCATCTGAGTAACGGCAGCATTTACTTCTTATCAGACTGGCCCGGAGTGGGAACACTATTTCGGGTCCCCAGGGAGAATCTCATCACTGGGAATGATTTTGATACAAAGAGCCAGCATGTTGTTTTGCATAGTGTTTCTACAGGCCTCACATTAGCAGCAGATGGAGAAAGTGTCATTTTTAATAACGCATGAGTCTTATATTTGACATCCCCACGTTTATGATCGACAATCTATAGTAATTAAGGTTTGCTACCTCACCATCCCTGAATTTAAGTTTCAAATGCCCAGTTGCATTTGATGCTACCAATTAATGTTTTATATGCGTATATTAAGGTCTGTGTATGAATAACTTGATGTACTGACCGGGTGTGTGTGTGTGTCTGTGTTTTTTGCTGGCACACTCACTAAGTGGACTTGCCTGAATTGTTTGGGATCCTGCTCGCTAATTAACTCAGTTTGTGCACGGTAATGATGCCTAATTATCAGCTATGTTACACAATTGCCCTCAACGTGTAATGAGGGAAAAAAAACACCTGCAAATATTTGTTGCCTCACGTCAGGCCGTTTTCCTGTTATTAACCCAGCATTTATGCAATTACCGTTAAATTAAGTGCTAATTAAACTGCAAATGCTGTGTTGCCAGAGAAAAGTGGGCTGAGCAGGTGATCCTTTTAGGTGATACTAAATAGATTGTTTTTTTCCTACCCCTAAAAGCCTTGTAGATCCATTTGGGCTCCTTTTCTTACTCTCCCTTTTCACCTTGCTATTGGATAGGCCACCGTAGGCTGAGAGTTGACTGGTTCTCCAGCCTGTCAAACAAATCAACTGTCTCCCGCCAACCACTCCACGTTTAATTGCCATATATGGTAATCTAGAGGGGCAGTAGCTCTTGACCTTGTCTAAAATACCAGGAGATATGAAATGAGGATTGAGGGGTACCTTGGATAACATGTCATGCACGGCTAGATCACAGAGCTGGAAATGGGGGAAAAAAACACATGCTGACTTGAACTCAAGCAGCACTACCCCCTACAGGCCGGCTCCTGGTATAGCAGCATTCACAGACTATGCCCTGATCAAGTTCCTCTATCCTCAGTCCTTTATTTTTTCCTTCACCACTAGCTAGTTAGTCTTTGGGTCAGTTCTGTGTCTGTCATCATTGCCTTCAATGTTAAGGGCTTGCCTGCAAATAGAGATCTATGCATTCTTTGGATTTAGGTACATTACCTCATTCCTTTTGGAGTCCTCTTCCACAACACAGCACCCTACATTGTATGTTTTCAGTCTGCGTTTTGTATGTAAGCCACTGGGTGCTGGTTTAAATGTGATCTTGCAGGCCCAGTACTGACCACTATCTGAGCAAGTTCACCTCCTCTAAGTGGTAACTAATACCCTGAAATAGGAGGAGGCGTGATAGGTCACCAGGCAGTGTCAGAGGCTTTCACGGACAGTAACACCACTCACCAAAATGAACCGACCCCCCCTCCCTTGACTGTGAGCGGGAGTGCACTTACTTGACCTTTAGCAGTGTTTAGCTCTGGCCTTTTCCCTCAGCACGGATGTCCGTGACCAGCCGTGTGTGTGCGTCTGTGTCTATGCCTTGCTGCTCTGATATCCACTGAATCTGTGTGCCACATTTTCCCTGGAGCAGGAAGCAATTTAATCACGTGTCAGTATCAAGAGTCTTTGCCTAACTGTAGCTGAGTGCAAATTCAGGGGTTGCATCCATTGAAGGACGCATTTGTAGGTTACGTTCTTCAAAGGTCAAACGGAAAGCGTTGTCAAATAGGATAGTCTGTCCATCACAAGCTGTTCCCGCCCTTATCCTTGAGTCACAAAGCACACTCCTATATATTGTCTAGCCAGGGCATACCCAGTTTTCCACTGCACAGTGAATCTTGGCACATATTGGGCTGCAAAGGATCCATCGGCTGGAACGTGTTTCTAGACCACATTTGAAGAAGCTTTCCAAGGGGGACAGCCTTCTGCTGCTGTCATGCCCCTTGAATTAGGCCTATTTGCCCCCCCTCCTCAAACCCCCATGAATTTGAGAGCTCTTTACCTATGAACTTTATCTGTTTTCAGTAGCAAGTCACTTATGAGGTATTCAGAGACTTGCGTGATTGTCGAGACTTCTTACTAGCACAAGCAATCGGACCATCCTGAAAAAAAAAAAACACGAAAAACATCCAAACAACTTGCACAAACATGCTCTAGTTGAAATGCTGACAGTCACGTCATGCTAACCAAACACAAACCAATTTCCAGAACTAGATGATAAACTGAAATTGTAAACAGCCTTGCCCTTACAGACATGCTGATGTGGGATTCCCTTGGCTTTATAAGCATTTTGAAGACTTCTGGCCCACTCTAACACATTATTTAGAAAGCTCCAGCCCTTGCCAACAATCGATATAAATCTTTGTCAGATCGGTTCAGTGGTCGCTTCATTTCATCACCTTTTCTCACGGTACATTCAGGGGACCCAGTCTTCCCAGCACCGCCACCCCCCCCCCTCAGTGGTCACTATCCACTGTCCAGTACCATGAAGCTGTTGCACAGCATAGCTTTAAAAAAGGTAGTTATGTGATATGCCATTGAACTCATCTTTTTTCAGGCTATTCATTTATTCCTGTTTCAAGGTGATGCACGTTATTGGGTGGCTGAGAAGTCCATCACAAGGGAGGGTTGGTAGTCCCACAAGGTGGTTAACTAGAAACCTTTGCTTTTCAGCAAAAACCAAACAGACTGGCCCATATGCAGGCTCATTTTGTCCAATAGAGTCCAGCTGCAGAGCTCCACGGGATTGCGATTTGCAGCTCTGCTGGTTCAACCAATCAGATTGAATAATTTGGTCATGTGATTTGGAAAGCGGAAATTGTATCAAATTTCAAACCTCTGCTGAAATCAGGTTCAAGTTCAGGTTCCATTTATTGTCATTCTTAATATATTGATACATGAATAGCATGAAATTAGTACCTCAGGTCCAGCAGCATACAATAAAGTGACAATACTAAATAATAAATGAAGATTCAATAGCTTACTAAGAGCTACCTAAAATTGGTATCCATCAATGAATGGGAAAAGTAACATCTTAAAATCAGCGTTTAAAGCAGAGCAGCATTTTTAAAAATAGGGTAGCACAGTAACAGTAGCACTATAACAGAGGAATGAACAGAGGGGTCAGTCAGTCATTATTCTCTATTTGTCTCTATTTGTCCCCTCCACATTGCTCCAGACAATCTCTCTAGACCTTCTGCCCTTCATCTCCACCATCATTAATGGTTCCATAACTTCCGGTCATGTACCAACAGCATTCAAAATAGCCAGGGTCATTCCCATCCTGAAAAAACCCACTCTAAA
>JAODKF010000030.1:1449360-1464371 GCA_026779585.1 Mormyrus proboscirostris | reverse complement strand
GGCCAGGTCTAGCCACTACCGAACCAGGCCGGAAACTCCACTTTTCCTCAGGGCTTACACCTAGCCAGACCTACAGCCTGACAGAAACAGGTCCTGCCTTTAAAACCGGAACTCGCGGTTCCAGAGGTTTGAACCAGGCAGGGAGAGGCAGCAGAAAGGTCCCGGTGACGGGGGCGACGGTCACCAAGCGGCGAGCCAGAACACAGGGTAGACTTAGCCAGCTGCTTGCTGATTGGTGCCTTGTCAAAGCCAATCGCAGTCACCGCAGCGCTGAGATAGCGGCATCAATCTGTGGCTATTTGAACCTCTCTCTTTGTCACCACTTAAAAGATCATATTTTTCCTTCATAGTTTACGTTCCACAAGCCCGGGTTCGAGGAAGAAGTGTCCCTTTAATTTGGAAAATATCCTGAGGAATTTTAATTAATTTTCCACTCTTAGCTGCTGAATTTGCGTTAATTTTCCCCTGAAGGACTTTTATAAATTTCATCATTAATAAAATCAGACATTCAATTAGTCCCAAAATCCAGATTGCCGACTGTTTCATAACAGTCTTCCTAAGATTTCTTTTACGTTATAAGATGGGGGGGGGGTTAAAACTAATTTCATTAATCTAATTGTCATCACTTCAAACCATCTCTTAATTAGTACAAATTAATATGATTAATCAAAATAATGACAAAAACTCATTCAATTACAGGTTTTCAATGGCAAGCGGACGTGTTAGGGGTGATAGGAATATAAAAAATGGGATTTAGAGGCTGGACCCCTGCTGGGGAGGGCTTCTGATTATTTTCATAAATAGTAGATTATCAATCAGCACACAGTTTTAATAAAACAGGGCCTATTGGCTCCTATGTTGTTGTTATTATTATTATTATTATTATTATTATTATTATTATTATTATAAAGAATAATAATAAAAAGGATGATAATATAAAACAATAATAATATTATTATTCTTATTAAAATGTGAGCCATAGCCTGAAATATTCTTTCACAAACTAATACTTCTCACATAAAGCATAAAAATGTACTATGGATGATGAAATCATCTGTAAAGACCAATAAAGATTCATTTATTGAGTATTTCCTCCAGGATAAAAGTTTTCTGATTCTATTTCCACCTTGAAATTCCCATTATGAATTCATACATCCAGTTAAAGATGGCGCCTCGGATGTCATCATTTGTGGCTTTGCTTTTTGTCCTTTTGTCCTCAGACTAAGCTAATGATAGGTGAGGCACATTTACCGTGTGAGACGTGACGCGTGGCGATCGGAGCAGGTAGAGCAGCCGTCGATTCCCATGGTTACCGGAAGGAGAGGTTGAGCGCCACTGTGCCGTGGCAGTGATATCAGCCCCCCAGGGAGGATCCATCTGCGTGGGGCACCTTCTCCAGAAGGAGGTGGTGGAGTCGGCGGTTTTTGGGTTACCTCTGAGCGACCGATTAACACCCAGAGCTCCAGGTGAACTGAGATTGAGTCCTAATTATAGCTTTGCTTAAGCAATTAAAAAAAAAACACAGCATGTCCCGTGGGCCTCTCGTTTAGTGCTCTGGGTTCTGGTATATTCTCTGTGGCACCTGTACTGGGACCTGTTTGATTTGTTTATTTATTTTAACTCAAGGGTTGAGGATAAACATGGAAACAATGCAGACGATCACCCTGGGGGCTGCTTAACTAGTCCTCGCCAAATTCCAGACAGCCTCTGTCCCCGCAAGTAACTCAGACTAGATACGGGTCATTAAGAGGGTCAGTAGTAACATTTCCATAAAATCTGGTCCTTTGTCTGTGGGGAATAAGAGACTCTACTTCACTCCCATAACTGAAGTATTTGGGCAAATGGAAATTCTAAGCTGGACAGGCTACTAGGTGTCCAGAGACAGTGAGAGGAATGGTTGCAGGGTGATGTTCTAGGTAGATCAGAGCTGTTTGGCGCTGTGGTGGATTTTATGTACACAGGGGCACCGTAAAGTTAGGGCGATTCGAGGGGCCCCACAGTAACAGGGGCCCTAAAAAATTTGTAACATAATTAGATTGGTCTGGCTCGGGGGCCCAGTGTGAGAGGCTTTCATGGGCTACCTGCCACACCCTGTATTCAACTGTAGCAAAACACTCTGCATTTTGGGACTATATCCACCAATTTGTGGCCAGGTCACGCATTTCCAGAAACTTCCTGTTTGTCACAAGCAGGGTCATGTGGTATGTGCCGAAATTGTCAGGGCGTCTCATGTGAGCTCTCCATGACATAATCTGTTTACCTGAAATGGGGAATCGTAAGGGGGCTGGGGAGGGGGGGTGTTTGAGAAGGAGCCACCTACCTTTGGCCCATAAGGAGCTACAGGTTGAGCCAGACACCTACCCTAATGGACACCTGCCCAAGATGACCCTTCTATTCCTCGGGGTCCAAAAGTACTCTCACCCACAGATGTGAGGTTACTGGGACCTTTAATATGGTGTGAGACTTACAACTGAGTGTATAGTGGAAGCAGCGTATACCTTATTCTCACGATAGTTTTGATGTCAAATTCATGACAAACATGCCAACACGACCTTGTATTTTCATTCTATGATGGGCTGATCTCAGATCAGAGTCCAGCCACAGGGTATCACTTACTTCCCTCAGATCTACTCTGACACACAAACACATTCAAATATCGGCGTACATAACAAAGGACGACGGCACAGTACTAAGATGGAAGCAACTTTAAAAATAAGGGAGAAAAATAAAAACGAATGAGCTCGGGGACTGAAAGCGAATTAAACGATGTGGCATTTATCTTAACGGTTCTCCGTTTTGCACTTTATAGCTTTTCATTGCAACCATTTAGGATAAGTCGAAATAAAATAACGTTGTTACCTGAAGCTAACTCAGGTCGACCGGTTCGCTGCCCACGTGGTCTGCGGGACAGCACCCACTACAGGTAGTCCTCTGGGATGTCCCTGTGCGGGGGATTGATACCCAGTTGCAGCCTGGCCACCTCCAGGAGGGCGATTTTCAGAATGCCAGGCTCGCTTTAATTACAGGAGGCTGGGGACTAGGACCCCCGGTCACCCTCGGGAGAGGAGGACAGAGGTTAGGGGGGCTACAGCGCCGCGTATCAGGAATCGTCCCCCTGCCCTCAGGGCGAGGGCAGTCCCCACGGAGGTGTACAGCTAAGGAAAAGTAAATAGTGGTGTATTTTCATGGCCAAAGTGAACTCAATTTACAAGCGGTGGAGTTTAAGATCGCCGCTCAGCTACAAGCCGCAGGCGCTCTGCCGCGGATGCATCTTTGTGTCTGGTAGCGGCGCTGAAATAAATAACCTTTCACCACAATCAGTTTGGGGAATCTTCACTTAAATTATCACCCTGCAGATAGCTCACTCACGATCTGCTTCTGTATCCATTAACTATCTTGGAAAGTGATTTATTGGTGGGAGGAAAGAAAAAAAGAGAAGCGAAGTGTAGATGATCCCGTCAATAGTGCGAGACAATTGTGCCCTCTAGTGTCCTCGAGCTGCAACGTCTTTTCACCAGGTAACATGCTGTCTTTGTGTTGGCCTGCAATCAAATGGATCAGCTTGTATCTGTTACCATGACTGTGATGACATAGTTGGTGCATTTTTTG
Organism: Mormyrus proboscirostris; assembly: GCA_026779585.1. Taxonomy (NCBI): domain Eukaryota; kingdom Metazoa; phylum Chordata; class Actinopteri; order Osteoglossiformes; family Mormyridae; genus Mormyrus; species Mormyrus proboscirostris. The sequence continues at coordinate 1,460,762 of JAODKF010000030.1, read as the reverse complement.
ATGTTCAGTTTAACTTCTTTTCTAGTATAATCTTTGTGTTGTCTTGTGGCGTACTAGATGGCGTACTTGAAAAGTTGTACCGACTGTTTCATTTCTGTCAACCCACAACACTGCACTAACGTATGAATGACAACAGTTAGGTAGTTTCACTATTGCCCCATCTCCTGCCCCTTCTCTCAACCCTCCACTTTCGATGCCTTGCCATCACAACCCCCACTGGTGCCCCAGAGCAGCCCCCATGCCCACCCCCACCCGTGATGCGTCGTTACACGCTCTGCTGGCTTCTCCTCCGCGACAGACTGTTACCTCCTGGAGCGGAAACAGATTTGATTGTTAACATCTGGGCCATTACAATTGCAAACTAGGCCTCTGTACATCAATCAGGAAGTGATTTCAAAACAAAGAGACCGTCTTCCAATCAATCCATTGGGAAGCAGGGCATTACATGGTCCTGTAATCCTGGCTAATTAGCAGGATAATAGGAATGAGATTTATGAATCTGTGGCCGAGTGGAAGCAGAATGAAGCCTGGTCAAATGTGTAGGGATGCTTGCCAGAACTGCGCCCACTAGAGGAAGTTTCCTGTATATTCATTTTGATTTTATGCTGTCATTGTAATGGAGCCAATTTTTCCAGAGATCCTCCAGGTAACATCAGGCTTCAGGGAGCGTTATAGGGGCCGGTCACAGCCTGGATAGCGGCTTGGTTACAGGGCCTTGTTTGTGATGTTGGGTGATAGGAGGTTTGTGCAACGGAGGACCGCTGCACAAAATATTGTCGTGCTAATGGTTTTCCCATTAAATACCCCCGCCACTTCATCTGTTCCCCTACTCCCTCTCCTCTCCCTCTCCCAGTGTCCCTGTGAAGCTATAGGCACCATTAGAGATTGCTCTGTGAAGATGATTTCATGGGGTGAAGGACCGCAACATATGGGGGTCACTCAGGTGAATAAACGCAGCGCCATCCTCCTGCTGTCTGGTCCTGGGAGGGGGGCGGCTGCGCTGAACCATCTAGGTGTTCCCCCCCAATTACCCAGAAGCCTCTTGGCACAGGACCTGTGCTCCATGCCACGTGGGATCGGGATCCCATGAAAGGCTTGTTCCACGACAGAATCCAGACCCATATTCCCCTGGCGGAAGGACATCGTAAACCTGCCGAGTGATTCAGCCCCTGAAGGCCCCCCCCCCCCCAACAGGGTGATGTGAATTTTGCTGTCAAATGCAGCTATGGAGGACACCCGTATCCAGTGGGGTTTGCAAGGAAGTCAATTAATGAAGTTCACCACAAATGCTGATGCCATATTTAAGATGCACTTTTCTGCAGAAACGGGAAGTAGCTGGACTCTGGCCTTTAATGGACAGGGAAAGTCGAGTTCCTGGCAAAGCTATTGCCACCATTCAATATCTATTGCCCCTCATAGGTTCACAGTTTATGAACTCAGTCCCTGTAGCTTGAATGTTTCTCTTCCAAACAGGGGTCTACATTTAACACCTGACTTTGAATTTAAATGCAGTTTCTTGATACAGAGAGGCCAATTTCACAGACCCCCCCCCAAAGCACTAAGAATGCAGTCTCTAATAATCCTGCCCCGGACAGGAGGGTGTGACGCAGGAATCAGACACACATGCTCCCCTACCCCCGCCCCCCACAAACTCAAAGGCCATCCCTCCTCCCCTTGCTGTGCCCCGCCTGGGTGAAACAGCGGGCAGCACACTATGTCTCTGCCCATTTGACGGGATGCAAATTAAGTCATCCCCCGCCCCTTTCTCTGCATCCGAAGAGTCTGATCACCTGCCGAGTTTCCAAATGGACATGGTACGCTGGGATCAGCCAGGTAACCTTTTGCTGAGTCCCCTGGGACCCCACCCTCATCTCAGAGTCAGGCGCTGTAATATTTACAGCTGCAGTGTAGCAACGCCCACCTTGGAGACAGAAAGTAACCTCATATGATCCAATGTATATATCTCTACAATACCAGTATACATTCTATTTCTAAGTCAGTGTGCATGAATTGCTGCCATCTGTGAGCAGATTCAGATCCTCCACTCCACCATGCCAACATTCTACACTTACCCAGATCATTTATACCATGTGATTGTTATTCTTTATAGATGTAAAGGACTGACTTTAAAAACAGACCATTCTAATGTTGTCATTCACTGGGAGTTGATAGCAGAGCCACTGAGAGTCACTGCCGTTCGACCTTTGATTTAGACTCTCACTTATAGCCATCTGCTAGCACAGAAAGTGGGGAAGTCAGGGGGTACGGCTAGACCCCCGCACTCCCCCACCCTGAGCTCACCCCCCCCAGCGGCAGAGCCCGGCTGACCTTGCCCCTCTCCGAGAGGACGTCCCTTATTAAAGGTCCGCATTCTGATAAGGCTATTTCTTTTCCTTTAGCATCTCTTTAATGTCACCCCTGAAATATGAAGTCATTAGGCGATATTAAAACAGTGCTGACAAACTAATTAACAGAAGACATTATACGGGATGGGCTCGATTAATCCGCTTTAATGGCTCTTTTAAATGGGGGCTCCAATTAAAATTAATAAAGATTTACCGGTGATCGCACAGAACTGCGCCAAGGAGCGCCAGTCTGAAGGGCACGCAGAAGTCAGCCTTCTCCATCCGCAAGTTTCCCTCCCTCTCGATCTGCTCCCCCCCCACTTATCGAAGAGCTCACAGGACTCTCTGCCCTCACTCCTACCTCCCCGGGGAGCTCAGCTAAAACTGCGCCACCTGGTAACCTCGCCGGTTAAATGCCAATCTGTTGGCCTGGCCGCTTCCTGATCTTTCTAGTCTAGTGTTTCCCAATCTGATCCTGGGCCCACAGACAGTCCACATTTTTGCTCCCTCCCAGGTCATTCCAGGAGCTGGGAGCTGGGATGGAACAAAAACCTGGACCGCCTGTGTGTCCCCATGGACAGGATTGGGAAACACTGCTTCAGTCCAAGGTCATGGTCAGTAAGAGTCCATTCTGGAAGCAGCATGTCCTTCCTAATCCCTCACTCCATGGATGATGAGTGGGTGCAGGGTCAGCTAGGTGGAATTGATCATCCCAGCTATCCTGACTCAGAAATTAATTAGTGTGGATTATTAATTCCAAGATGGATATCTGGAAAATGAATATGTATCCTTTGTACATGGAATAATTAATGCCCATGTTCCAGGGGAAATACAGCCAATCGATTCCAGGGCTTTTGGCACGTATGCATGTTCCATGTGCCCCCAGCCCCCATGCCGGTATCCCATAATCCTTTCTTTCCCAGAGGCTTGGGTCATTGTGTGATTCCTCCTTCAACCTTCAAGCCAAACAGTAAAACAGATTCAAAGTTGCTAAAAAAGTGAGCCCTTCTTTGATCTCCGAAAGAAGTGACCTTTTTCACAAAAATATGACTTTTGGTCTCTAATTAGTAAAAGCAAAGGAATTTTCCAGATGAAATACCTGCCTCCCTCTGATGTCCAGGCACCAGATCATGTACCTCAGCACTGCTCTTACTTTACTGCTAGGCTGATGCCTTTATTAGCTTTATACCACCAGGGGGAGCCCATCACGAGATGCAAGCCTCACTCTCATGCTGCAAGCAGCAACTCTGATAGCATAACCAATGGCCAGAGGACCAATTGGGGCCCTGAGGTTTCAGGGATTATTACTGGAGCCAGTTGGGTTAGACCATGCTTGATGGTGTGGCTGTAGACTCCCTCTGTAGACACTGTCTGCCAGTCTTCAGTTTGCAAGAAGGAGCCCTTAACTGTTACACCACATACTGCTCTCAAAGCGATGCATGCTGGTTGAATCAGCTTGTCAAGGATTTATTTATTATTGTAGCTATAAATGAAAAAATCATCACTCTGCATGTGACAACTTACTGTGATCTCACACCTCCATAGTGGAGACTTCTGCCCCCTGCTGTGTGTGTGTGTGTGTGTGTGTGTGTGTGTGTGTGGTCCAGGTATACCTTACCTTGTGGGGACCAAATGTTTCCTGGTCCCGATATGTGTGTCATATTAATTTAATAGCGACAAATCAAGATTTACCTTTATTACGGTAAATGGAACCATTCTAATAAAAATATAAAAGAGAAGGGAGGAAGAGACCGAAAAGAAAAAAAATTGAATAGATCTTTTTCTTTGTATCGGTATGTCCACGAGGTGGCACCATTTCACAGTTTTAAAATAGCGTTCTCCCAATGCTTCCGAGCGCATTCATGTGCCAAGAGCTGGGTTGTTTGTGCTATGCCGATCCAGCTCAGCTTGTAATCAGGTGTTAAATTAAGTATGACTGAGTCTAGACACATTTTGACAGGTTTGAATGACTATGCATAGTACACGTTTATTCAATCAGGGAGGCAAAGCTCCCAGTGTATCCTAATTGCAACCATAGGGTCTGGAGGCTATTTTATGACGTTGTCTTGTCTCACACTAACACACATATGCACATATTCTACATTTTTATATGCACCCATCTCAACTCAGAGTTTAAGACAGCGTGCAACCATGAGGAACACGGCTGAAGTGTGGAAAAGGCAAGCAAATATTAAAACACAGGTACTGAAATCGTTTAGGTTTACTGCATCTACTTACTGACTGCGATGTACACAGTCTGGGGTACTGTCCTACCTGACTGAAGCAACCCTAATTAGATCAGTGCTTCTTGAAAGGGACGGATGAATGGGTAGATTACTTTTTTCTTTTCATTTTTTTTTTTGCGTGTCTGTCCGGGGAGTATAAATCATGCATCCAGATTAGTGAGCTGAATCAAATTCGAAATTGAGCAGCCCAGCTCTGAGAGAATGAGCTTCTCGTGTTCTCATTTTTTTGCCGACTTTCAGTATCAATCAGTCCATTGAGGACGATGTCGGGAGTAATAGGGCCGCCAGGCCAGCAGCCTGTTAGCTGACCTTCGTCATAGAATAAAATGGATTAATTTAACTCTGTGCCTCGTTGTAGCGTCCTGTCAGCGACCTACTTTCAAAACCACTTGCCCAATCGGACCCCAGACTTCAAAACAAGTTCCACCTTGGTGTTGTCCCGCATATCTTCATCTCTTCTTGAGAAATTTATAAATAATTGTTTTTTTTTAATGTCGTGCAATGCTCTGTTAAAAACCAGCAAGTTACAAGCCTCCCAATTCATTAGCTTTAAGCATTGCGTGTATTTTAAGCTGACACAACATGCCAATACAGTGCTACTGCTATAAATGCATTTTGAAAGACATGTAGTGTCCTCCAGCTTGGCTGTAGAAGTTGTTCTATTAGAAATGTCATTATAGCACAAGTTTGATGCTTAGCTGACGCAATTACCTTAATCAGCTTAAAACTGCACACAGTAACTCATTCTGACAGTTTAAATGTATTTAAAGCCATTTATTTATTATTGTTCATAGTTCATTATGTGTCTATTGTTTGTCATTTGTTGTGTCTAGTGTTACTACTGTTATGTGTGTGTGTTGCTCCTCTATGCTTTTTAAATTGCCTCTCGGGGACAAATAAAGTTTTTTTTTAATTTGAATTTGAATTTTTTGAATTTGAAATGAAGTTGGTTGTTCAGTGCTTTATTCGCTTGTCCTGCAACACTTCTGCTCCTTGGAGGGACTATATTAGACTGCTGCTCAGTGTCATGCTGTTTTTGAGTCCTTAAGTCATTCCAGCCTTTATATAAACTTTAACAGTCTTTGGGCTTATTTCAAATAAGACTATAATTTGTATAAGGAAGAGAATTCTGAATTAAATTATCCACGAGGGCTTAAAATCTGGGCTGGCCGGACAATTGCAGCACGGATCTGAGGGGCTAATATCTGCTGGTGACTCATTTAAGAAAATCATCTTGATATCAGGCATGAGATGAGGTACAGAGACTTGTGCCTGATGCTCAAAGGGGTTTTCTTTGGTAAATAGAGAAAACTGCTGCAATTTGGGTTCATCTCCTGACTTTAGTAATAACCAGAGAGACTTACAATTAATCTCGAGCTCTGTGGGTGCTGCTGTATACGGACCCTTAAAAAAATACTGCACTATGTGTGCTGGGCCATACTCACTTGCACGGTACTTCTGTAGAGCAGAGTCTGCACCCTTTCTTAGAACTTGTCACACTTTGGGAAACACGTGTGTAGGTGCATTAAATACCCATAGGTGTATTTCTCTCTGCTGAAAAGGGTAATAACCTGCACAGCGCCATGTCAGGGGGGACGTATAATCAGTGAAACCCACCAGGCATGTTCAGAGAAACACAAGTTACACCATTGCCTTTACAGACATGCCACAGCGACTCAAGGGGGTCCCTGAATTTCTGTTGCCAACTGGGACTGAAAGTCACATACAATCCTGATAGAACGTAAAAATTAAAAATGCCTATTTTGTTTTTTATTAGGTTATTCCCATTTTAAAACCAATATTTTCTCCTGAATCTCTGAGTTATGAGTACACAACACCCAAATTTTTAATCGGTATTTGTGTTTAAATTAATTTAAAAAAAAAACTCTCCCCTAATGTTAGTGAAACACGGCACATACTTTACATACAACTTAGAAATAGAACAAATGAACAAATGACCTATAGAAGTGAAGGAACTGGAAGATGTGAATTCCTGGTACAAATCAGGATATACGTAAAGTTTATGCTTAAACAGTTACGCCCATCAGCAGACTGCAGCCACGAAGAGAAGATGTGTGGCTCAAGACAGGCTTCACTTTGGTTAAGGAGCGTGACAGTGACCTCAGAGGCTGCTAGGTTGTCAAGGCCAGGTCACCAGAATGAAAGACATGAAATGCTTGAACAGACTCTGGAACATCAAATATGTAGGCTGTAGCTTCAGATCAGAGCCTACATGCCCAGAGTCATCTCCGCTCAGTCATGTCCCTAATCATGATTAATGTCCCTCACAGGTGGAAAATGAAAGATCTGAACACCTCTGAGAGTGAACAGATGGCAGGATACAAGAACGGGAAGGGATCTGCTGGATCGAGTGCACTCACCATAGGAGTTATGTCTGATTTGTTCAGGCTGTTATTTAAATAGTCAATTATACAATGAATCAGTCAGGTGTACCGTTCTTGACAATGCATTTTCCCCTAGTTTTACCTGAAAAGCAATATGTATTTTTTTTTTAAAAAAAAAGTTAATATAGGACATACTGTAGTATGTGTTAGAATGTATGTAAATGAATGATAGTGATTATTAATTTGGCTTTCATATTAAAATATCATATATAGTAGGTAAATACCACACCAGTATACGTTATATAGAAAATAATAAAGGATGGTCAAAGATATATCAGCACTACTTTAAAATAGCTCGAGAACCGGGGACCTTTGTCTTTGTTTACAACGTACATTGCAAACATAAATTATTCCAGTGTTGTCCTTGTTTTAAATGACCCTACTGCCATTAGCTTATCCGCCTCTTGAATAAAAAAAAGGTTTAGACAATTTGTGAGGGTTAACAACTGCTCGCTCAACAAGTGAAATGCTAATTCATTTTTTCTAAGAAATCAATTTGCGTCGAGCAGTTTGGATTTATTGAAAAACTCAAATAATTAACTTGGTGGTCATTTTTCTCTTTCCTCATTAGCCTAATCAAGCAAATGTATTTATTTCTTCCATTCCTAGTGCTTCGGACTGTATATGCAAAGGTGCCTTGCAGGTTTTTCAATTAAAATTGTGTGGTTTTATTTTAAATGTTGCTCTTAAGTCAATTTCACGGGGCCCGGTAGCTGATGTAATCTCACCGCTCTTCAGCACGCAGACGGCGCGCGCCACCTTGCAGTCCACGCATCAAATCCAATTAGTCCTACATTCATTATACATGGACTTAATGTCGTGCATTTACTGCTATTTACTTTTGGTCATATAAAAACACTGCTCGACAATCCATTGCGTATATGGATGAGACAATCAGACGCACTAGTTTATATAGAGATGTATAGGGCTACTGACAACATTAAATTTTATTTTAATATTAATATTTTCGTTGAATAATAACAGCAACACATATCGCAATAATTCCGAAAAAAAATGTGCAAAAGGAAATCGTGCTGTCCCGTTACAATCCTTGTAATGTCTGCCGTACGACTTTAGTGAATAAAGGTGCCTTGGCATTTCCATTCTTCACATTAGTAATCAAAACTTCGTTTTTCTGTGCAGGTTTGCCAGGGTTTGCTTATAGATCAGCATGACGTGTGGCTCTCATTGGGAGTGAGTGTGTTAGAGGGAGTCAGAAAATGAGAGAGGCGGCTCACTATGCACGTTACTGCGCGGTGACTAATGCGCTCGGAGCCGGTGCAAGGAGGAAAACGACAACGGCTTAGTGGAATTTTGCACCGGCTGCACATCTCTGTCATGAGGCCACATTGTCCTTCACTCATGTGGGCACAGTGCATTGTCTCCGTTTGTAAGACATGGCAGTTGTGCAGCTAGTCCGGGATAAAAGCAGCCCTTAGAAACCCCTCTTGAATTAGCTGTTAGTGGACAATACGAAGTCCGCCGTTCGCAAGAATTCAAATGGCAAGCTTAATGTCACGGATGACTGAAGGCAGTCTCATAGGAACCTTCATCAAAATAGCTTTGCACCATTTGGAAGACGGGCACTGAGCAAGTTACACAGTAATCTGTCATAATATCCCGGACAGGCTTTTAAAATTGGACATTTAACCTGCTTCTGTCATGAAACAGCAAATTTATCATGACACAAAAGTGAAAACTGCATGTTAATTAATTTAATATGGGATCTTAATTTTGAGATAAATTAGACATCGCCTAATTATCGTCTTATTTATGTATGCTTCTGTTTGCACGTTTACTAAGTTCACATGAATTAATTTTTAGAAGTCTACTAAAAGAGACGTGGTTGTACAGGTCAAAGCATCTTGCTAATAACTATACGCGTAAGCTATCGGTCGTTTACCCGATAACTACAGCTGATAGATTTTTGTTTTGTTTATCTCTTAAGAAACTAGGCCCATATCAATAAAAGCAATTAATACATCTAGGCAATCACTATATCAAGACCATTTTATAGTAATCTTTGATCAAATCCTAACTTATTTCACGGAGAAGGCCAACAAATATGCGCCTGGCGTATTCATATAAACTTCCATTATTAACTTTGATCCACAACTTCAGTCCAAGATCTATTTATTCTCTTTGATTGTGGAACAATTTTACTGTCATTGAACACAGTCTTATAGACAACGTGTATATTTAATTAATTCACAGTAGCTTTTGCCGGTCGGGTGCGATTAAAACGTCGCGAAAAGACATGTCTAGTTTATGTGAAATGAGAAGCATTTGAATTTTAATCTAGTACTTTTGCTGGGTAAACCTGATGCCCCTTAAGTGTTGTTTTATTGTAGAGCTGACCTTCACATTTCACGTATAAATAGGGCGACATTGCATCTTGCAAATAATTTTAATCTAGTCCTTTTTGCGTGAGGGACAGCGAAACCCCACGTTTCCATCAGCTGTCATTGCGCCTTAGAGCTGAGATGAAACGACACGTTTACTATACGCACGCCTAACCAGATTGGTTTTGCTTTTTGCTTTCCCATTTAAACAGTTTATTAATTTTGTCCCGTTGCCTGGAAACAAGTGGGGGCTGTAAAAAATAAAGACATCAGACGGAAATATGAAGTGCTTTGTAGAACCAGACAGACAATGGTCAAACAAATATGCAGATAAGCCGGATGCTTTAATGCTTGAACATTGCATGAGGTTTACAGTGGTTTTCTTTCATAATAAAGGGAGTGTTGTTTAATTTCAGAGGTTATGCTTACAGGACCACATGAAATTCTTGATTATGAACAGAATATCTCATTACAAACTGAGTATCTTCGACGTGAGTAAAATGGTCCTTAAAACGTCGTTTTTTTCGCATTGATCATCACGAATCCAATTGCGTTTTTATTCTTGCCAAATTACCGTTTTACAAACAACGTTAAATACACAATGCAGAAAAGCTGTTTTCAAAATGTAAAATATATTTTTTCCATGTGAACGGACGAATATTAATTGTTTGACTGGTGTAAACTGGCATTTTCCCAAATTATCACTATATCACTCGACAATTCAGACAATTCTTTATTACAAACGCTATATATGTTCTCCGAAATCATTAAACCACTCGCTAACAGAAAATTTTGCACTTCAAATCAACATTTATAATGTTTCATATACATAGGATCTTTGTATCATAATTATCATGAAATGTGGTTCTGATCCATGGTATTCTGCAGAACTGAATCACATCAGAAATCACTATAATTAATCATTATAACTAAAACTATGACTTAATTGTCGACATGAGAAAATCGTCAAATTGGATTTTATTTCAGTCTGTATCTCAGTAAATGCACGGATATTAAGATTTATTCACAGTTGTTCCCCATTTAAACATACAGGTTCCCACACAGAGCATGTGTTGTACTTCTTAGTTCTTACCCTGAATTTTTCCAGGAAATAATCCATATGTTTAAATGGCTAAATAAGAATTATAAGATGTGTTGGATAAAAACATAAGCTAAGCAAACCAAATCATTAAAAAATAACTAAATATTTGGTAAACAGCTAATATTACTATCTAATGCTAATATTATGGCTAACTGTGTGAAGTTCAGGGATTCAGTTTTAGAGCATAGCTGTCAGTCATCAGCTCTGAGCAAGCTTTATAATGTTGTTTTACATCTTATCTGTTTTTGACTGTTATTACATGAATTACCAGGGTTTGCCCTGAAGTCACACGTCACATGACAAGCCTAAACAATTAGGCTGGGAATCGTACGTTTTAAATCCACTGAAAAAAGTGTCACATACTTCAAGTGATATTCCTCTATACAAAATCTCTAATAGGTACCTTGCCTGTTGCTTTTGGTTGGTGCTACAGGTAGGAAGGTGATTTGAAGTCCTCAGGGACTTCACTGTCCAGTTTGCAGATCACCTTGTAGATAGCCTTCTTCCAGGATGGGTCTGAGTCTTTGGCCAGGGAAACAGCATTGTAAAATTCATGGAGGGTGATCTCAGCGACTTCCAGAAATCTGTCAGGCACCTGCAGAAAGGGGTTGGAAGGAAATATGGTTTTTGTGGTAAACAGGAAACATCATATATCAGTTTTCCTTTATTCTAGTTGGGTTCCAGTTGTACAACCTAAACTTTATTGACATTAAAAGGCAGATCGGATAGATGGCTGGATAGATGTTGTCAATGTAAATCTTTGATAAGATCAATATTTTCCTTTCTTTCCTGACTGTTCACTTACAAAACATGAATAAGGTGTCAGAACATGAGCGATGGTCACTTTCATTTTTGTGCCAAGTTGCTGCATAATGTTCAGAAAGGCCTGGACCTTGCTTGAGTTTCAGGCACCTGCACTACCATTGGCTGGGAATCTGGGGAGGTTCTTAGGAGAGAGGAGA